>JXCR01135850.1:125908-207055 GCA_002079205.1 Phalaenopsis hybrid cultivar | reverse complement strand
ATATATATATATATATAACTTAATAGTTACAGATGATATTCTCAAGTTAAAGGGTTGAAGGGACCTTCCAAATGCAAACTCTGTCAGAGCAGTGAACAGACAACCATTCATCTATTTTTCCAGTGTGAATTCTCCAGGAAGGTTTGGAGTTCCTTGATAACTAATTCCCATATCAACACTCTTAACTTGGGGTGGGAACAACTAGAGAAGTGCTGGTTAGTGACAATGACTTTATACATGCTTAAAAATATAAGTATTTAGTACTACTGTTAAAAGATTTAATTCCTCAGCATGTGTGAATTTTGTTTTCTAGAAGTTTTAATCATGATTTGGTTAGCTTTATCATGAGATAGTAGTTTTAGGACGTGCCTAAGAGTTATAGGGAAGGTTTAGAGCTTATAAATAGAAGGTTATGAGGAGAAGTCTCACCACAATTCATTTTAACCCTAAATTATAAGTGAAAAGAGAGGTTTTGGAAAGATGTCATCTTGGGAGAGTGAATTGATAAAAAAGGAGGAAGCAATGAGGAAGAAATTCATTAAATAGAGTGCGCAAGAGTTATACAACAGTTTCCTAGACATTAGTATCACAGGAATATCCGATAAAATCATTAAAATTAAGGTTGACGTGGCTTCAATTGAAGCAAAAGTGATGGAAGTTAACACACATATGGATCATATGGGATGACAACTTAAGATGCAGTTTAGTCATACTAGTTTTATAAAAGACGAGGATCAGGCTATGTATTTGAAAACAAATGGATTGAAGAAGATTCAACCAAAGTTATTAAACACCGTTCGTTCTATCATATTTACATTCCAAATGTTGAAGGAGAGACTAATCATAGGCCAGGATTTGTTCCACTTGATGGAGAATGGAATTAAGTTCTTTATTTAGTGTTTGTGTGTTTAAGGTTTGTTTGTTAATGTTAAGTTTTTTTTAGTGTGTTTTTAATGTTATGATTGTTTAGTGTTTGTTTGTGTGAAGTTTTGTGTTATTTTATTTTGAATTGAATTAGTTAAGGTTAGTGAATCTTGAGAAAGAGGAGAGTTGAAAGGGAACAATATAATTATAAGAGTTTTGAGACCAGGGCTTGGTTGACTTAGGCTAGAAGAGCATTTTACTTAAAACCAAAAAAATCAAAATTTGTTCACTGGCACCTAAGCGCTAAGACCCTGCGCACCGAACCATTTGAGCTTAAGCGCTGATTCACGTAAACTGATTTGCAAAAAATTTAAAGTGGCAATTTGGTCCAAAAACACCATTATTTTCGCTCGACTTCATCTCCTTCCTCTTGAGTTTGTGCTTTTAGATTAGGGCATCACTTAATTTGAAGATTTCTTGGTGGCTTGAAGCAAAATTTTATAGATTTGATCTTCTTGAGGTAAGAGTTTCAATTCTATGTAAAAATTTTTAATTTTCACCATGTATTTTGATCACATTATGGATATACCCGAAAATCACTATTCATGGTGAAAATTTGAGAAAATCTATGGAAAATACATAGATTTGGTAGTTTAAGCTTTTAGGAGTTGAGTTTAATGATTTGGAGTTGAATTTGAGATTTATTGTGAATTTTATATAATTTTTTAGAAATGGCACCAAGGATGAAGAGGAGCAAGGGAAAAGCCCAATTCGAATCAAGCAAATTTGTTAGTTCGAGAGCTCAGGATCAATACAGTGATGCGCTACAATCAAGAAAATTGATCCCTGGGCATTGTTTCAAGTGTCTAGGTGGAGTTGTTGAGGATGTGATTGTTCGGTGCCAGTGGGAGTGGTTTTGTTGTTTTCTGCTATGACAGTTATTTCCATTGTTAGGAAGTTCTATGCAAATCTCCCTAAGGCTGAAGAAGGAGTCATGGTTAGAGGAAAGACAGTGCCTTTCTCATCTGAGGTAATAAATCAATTTTATCAATTTCCCCCTTAAACTTTATGTTTTGTTCAAACTATAGTCCAAATGAGGAGGAGTAGATGAGATTATTTCATAGTTGACTAGAGGAAGAGTATTATGGAAGATTACCAATGAAAAAAGAGTTAACTTCTCCACGTCAAAGTTAGATGCCCCATCATAGGCGTGGCACTATTTTAATTCTGCTCATCTGCGGCCTACCAATCATCTTAGTGAAGTGCCCGAGATCGAGCAACTTTGAACTATTGTATTCAGTAGTTCAAACCCATCAACATTGGAGCTTTGATTTATGATGTTATCGCTAGTTCTGTCGTCGCTGCTACTACTGAAGGTTTGGTATTCACACCCTTGATCTTTTTATTATGCGAGCAGGTTGGAGTTAGATTTTATAGTTGGGAGGAGATACTGAAGCCACTCAAGCCCATTACTAGTGTGAATGTAAAATCTTGTTCACATCATTCAATTTTTGGCTGGAGAGGTGGATTTTCTAGCAGTTCAGCTGCTTCTACATCTCGAGCTTCTACTTTACGTGTTTCTACATCACAGGGTCAGACATTTGGATCTGATTCTCAGTCACAACTATTGTAGAGGATTTTGGACAATGTCAACTATACCGCTGATAAGGTATTAAATTTAGAAAATTTTGCAGAACATATAGATGGATATATATGGAGACATAGTGATTATGAGGAAGAATTCCATTCATCTATGGAAAACCTCATGAGTTGTGACCAGATTGTAGTTTTCCCTCAGTATCCAAAATATCCATCGTGTGAGTCTGCAGCTGTCTGGCATAGTGATGGGAGTGATGCTGAGGAGAAGGATGATTAGACTTAGTTCCATAGTTTAAATTAGTTTTTTTATGTATTATTGTGAACTTTTTTGTGGTAAAGTTATACTGTACTTTTGATTTATTTTGAGTTGTATTTGTTGAGACTATTAGTTTTGTTTGTATTTTGTTCTATAGGCACTACTGTGATGTATTTATGTTTTTGTGAGTAGTTGTTATTTTTTTGTGGTGGTAATTGTTTTAGTTGTGTTGTTTAGTGTTTTTAGTTAGTCTGTGTTGAGCTTAATCCTGAATCTTAGGAAGGTTTAGAATATTGCTAACTTTAACTTAAAAACTTCATGTTTAGAATTTTCAATTTACTACCATATATTTTCTTTATGTTGCAGTTGTGAATGTTTGTTAGTGTGTTTGTTTGATTTTATATTATCTTCCACTACAGAGAAGTCTAATGTATCTCTATATGTAAGTAAATTAAAATTAGATCAAAATTAATCTTTACTCTTGTTTTTAATTTTTGTACTTGTATATTTAGGATATAAAAACTCATGGTAGCAAGTTATTTTTAGTTTTCATTCCTGTCAATATATATATGATGCTAAAATATTTTATCTTATTAAAAATTTAAGTTTGGTGGGGGTTGGGGGGGGAGGGGGGATGCCAAATTTTCTAAAAACTTTAAATTTATTTGTTTTCAAATGTACTTTAAATAAATTTAATTTTAATTTGAAGAAAAATGATCATGTATATGAAGTTATATTAGAGAAGTAAAATTTTGAATATACAAATGAGTAAGAGAATTTAGTTAAAATTTATAGTAATGAAGAAAAACGTAAAGTTAAAAAAATTTTAGTGTAGAAATAATAAATATTGTGTAACTATTTTTAGTAGGAGAAATTGTACTTTCAAAAAATATAGAAGAATTAGACTTTTATTTTTAAAACTTAAATATCTTTTATTGAAAGTAATTTTCAAAAACTATTATTATGTTTTTAAGTAAAGGAAATATATCAACTCTTTGCTTTAGGAAAGGAAGAGTGAAATTGAAAATCATTAAAGACTTATCCAGATATAGTAATCATTGCCTGAAAAAAAAGCTGAAAAAGGGAGAAAAAGCTTAAGGATTAATACCTAATAAAAAATTGGTTCCACATCTGATCTTTTTAAAGTATAAGACTTGAGAAATTCTTAAGCTTAAGGATATATAAAATTATGCTTAATAATTTTTTTTTAAGTGGAGAAGATAGAATTCCTAAACTCTATATTTGGAGAATTTACAATATTTCTAAACTAGATAGAAACTCATATTTTTAAACTTCTTTACATTAAAAATTTATAAACTTTAAGTTGGTCTCATTCACTTATTTTTTTTCTAAATTAGACTATTATATTTCTACATCTAAATTTTAGAAACTCCTACAGAAACTCATATACATAATCTACTTATTTAGTTTTTAAAGGATCGTCACTTGAGGACAAGTAACATTTTAAGTTTGGGGGATTTTGATACACCTAAAATATATAGTCTTTATGTACACATTTTTATACCTATTTTTGAGATATTGTTCTTTAATGAAAGGTATTTGTGTGTTTTTCTTTCAAGTACAATCAAATGGAGAAAAAATGGTAAAAGGAGTGAAAAAAGATCAAATTTGGAGAAAAAATGAAGAAGGTGCAAAAATAAACTCAGGCGCCTAAGCGCCAAGGACTGACTCGTACATGCTAGTTAAACAAAGAGAGTCATACCTAAGCGCTAGGTACCCTGTGCTTAAGCATCAGAAGTAGTTATTTGATGATTCATTGAATTTGAACAAATTTTTGGAGAGGTTTTTGAAGCAACCCTTGGTGAAAACGTGATAAATAGTTAATTGACACGAAAATTCATTCAATTGACTTTTGAAATGAGGCAACTTCTAGAAGATTCATTGAATGGGGACACATTTTGAAGAGACACCAAGGCACTTTTTGGATTTTTATAAAAGAGGACTTGGATCATGCAAGGAAGAAGCAATCCAATCATCATCCATTCATCCAAAGTAATCACCACCGCTGCCATCGACCAATTTTTCTTTTTATTTTGAGTGTAGTTTGTATTGTGAGTGAAGGAAGAAATTCAAAGGAACTTCAAGACATTTAGTGAAGAAGATTTGAGATAAGTGTTTAGCTTTGTGACTATATTTGGTTTTAATTTAGACTTCTTGTATCTGTACATGATTTCTACTTCTAAACTTAAGGGTGGTTGTATTTTCTCCATGAATTCTAAGTAGTTTTCTTTTATATTTTCCCTTAAAATGACAAGTGATTAAGTATTGGAGAGAAGTTATGTGAAGTATTAACTTTAATGTTGGAAGAAGTTCTGATGATTGTAAATCTTATACTTCATTTACTTCTTGATTTGACCAATTAAGATGTTAATACCTGTTGTGAGAACATGTAAGATCAGAGATGTTATTGTCTTAGTCAACAAGTGGTAAGAATCACATTTGATTTTATGGACGAGAATGTAGTTCATGGGTTTAAGTATAAATAAATAGGAAATTAAACTTTGAAGGGTGTAGAATTAGAGAACTTTAGAGTGACAGGCTAAAGCCCTCAATTTAATTTATAGTTTTAATGATACGAGATATTAGTCCCTAAGTGAGAGCTAGTATCTTCCCTACCTAACCCGTCTTCAAGGCTATCCAAATTATAGATTAGTCAATGTTTTTTATAGCATCTCTATTAAGGGAAAAGAATATTATTGCTCATATTTGGCACAACACAACTAGAATACTTGCACAACATAATTCCTATACTTGTTATTGATTCATGATAAGGAAAAGATATTTATTTATATTGCCTTCATCTTGCAATTATTTAGTTACGTTAGTTAGTTTCTTACTTTATTTTCAATTATCAAAAATTATAAAAAGTATCAAACTTTCATTTCTATTTTAGTATCTTGAGTTTAAGTAAGAATGGTTTGCTAAGTAGAATTTTGCTATCTAATATCTCGTGTTTTATAAAGTGCATAATATATTTTTCCTGTGGGTTCAATATTTGGGGCTTAATCAAACAGTCCTATATTACTTGATAACGATATGTATACTTACGTAGTATTAAATATTAATTATTATAATTGTATTCTTACTTGCTTTAAAATTAGAAATTTACCTAGCTTTTGCTTGGGATCAAGTTTTTGGCTTTGTTGCAAGTTAAGAATTATAATTAAGAAACATAAATATATGATCACATACATCACATTGACATCTATAAAGAGAATCAAGATTAGAGCCAACCTTCTTTCAAAAGGAATTCAAAATTCCCTCTAATTTTTCCCCCAATAGTCACATCTTTTAACACTAAAAGGCAAGTCCCTTCATCCAAGAGACATTTCTCTTCATTAAAGAGCCTTTGCAAAGTGTTTAAATACATTAAGCCACTCCATGGGATGTTTGAATTGTTTGGCACTTCAAAAATCACACAAAAAAAGTAACGAATCGCTTTACTCCATCTTAATTCATCTCGGGCGCTTCTGAAGTCAGGGCTATTCTTTGGATTCGATGCCCCTGGCACCAATTCTGGCACTTTTGGCGCCGCTTCTCTGTAAAATGGCACTCTGGCGCCAGTTTCTAGCGCCAGCTCTCTGAGAAATGGCACCTCTGGCACCAAGATCATGAAAATCTTCATTTGCCTCTAAATTTCCTCTTTTTGCTACTTTTTGCTCCAAATGTCTAATATTGATATACCTATAACAAAAACATGAAAAAACCCTTTTTTAAAGTGCAATATCACCAAAATAAGCATAAAATATATAAATACAATAGTACATTATTTTGGTGTATCAAGCTGCAGCAGGAGCGCCAGGTACACACCCCATAATTTATTTATTGTACTTTTACTACTTTACCTTACAAAATTTTCTTACTTATGTATGTTTTGTTTTACTTGCAAGACAAAACAAGAAAAATACACTTTCAAAAATAATAATACACATTTAAACCTTTTAAACTCACATAACTTACTCCTTCTGATTTTGCGAGGATCTCTCGGATGAGGTAACCTACGGTTGTTAGAAGATTTCTTTGTTCTAAATAAGTTTAATCGCTTGTTTAAGCTATATAAACTCAAGAGAAACTAGTGATGTTGGGACGACATAACCGTGGGATCTTGACCGGTGTCCCTTAACTTAAATTAAAATTCTCTCCCAAAATTTTGAACAATAATGAAAAAAAAAAACAAAAACATAAAACTTAAACGATCATAATTCATAACACACATAATCCTTGAAGCAGTTACCTCGACGAGGAGCTTGAAGTGAGCTTGAAGTGGAGGACGAAGATCTACAACAACAAAATAGGTCTACATCAGCTAAACCATTCCTTAAAATTAGGCAAACAAGTCATAAGACTTCTTAGTAGTCTTCCTGATGCGACATAAACCCTCAATCTATCTTTTAGGATTCTGTACATTGTGCAATATAAGCCCTAACTCGCCTTAGGATTTTGAGGTCATCGTCCGATATGACATAAATCCTCCTATCTTTCAGACCATTTGCATAGTTGAATATTATGCAAGTATAAGCCCTATATTTATTAATTGGCAGGATTGAACATAGTTGATTTTGCTTTGAAAATATAAAGCCCAACAGTAGGATAGCTTGGGAAGTCACTGAGGTTTGCCTCTGTTCTGTGGCATCCCCTAGTCTTCACTCCTTTGATTCCTAAAACAATTGTTCTTACTTGATCCTTTTTCACTTGTTATTCCTTACAAACTACCTTGAAAACCCAAACTTTGAATATCTTGTGAATGAAACCTCTGATCTTTATCGAGAGTTTTCTTAAACAACTTTTGTCATTTATGATGTAATTAACTATAGTGGCTTGCCTTTATAGGGAACTTTAATAAACCAGGTAATATAAACTCTGCATAATCTTTATATATTAGGTAGGGGAACCTGTTGGTCGTACACAAGGTTCGCAGACCAATCAGATGTTATAAATTTCTTTAGTTTATATGATCGAGACCACTGTCAAGTAGGAAGCATATCCTTTGAAATAGTGTATTGCTTGCAATGTCGTGTTTGATCACTTAAACAATGAAATATATGAGATCTTGATAGTCTCATATTTTTCAAAAATTAAAACACTATTTTCAAAATCAAAATTATATGTATATTAAATATCAAAATTAATTTTTTAAATATGAAAGCGGCGGACAGTAGGCCAAGGGAGTTCATGTGCTGGAGGCGGTAGCCTCCTCTCATCACGATGGTCCAATCATAAAGTAGAATAGTGGACTAAATTTTCTTAGAAATATTCCTTTTTATTTATTGCCAAATTGTTGGAATATAATTTTGAATCCTTGAAGCAGGCTATGCTAGGTAGATGAAAGTTGCGTTTAGGTTTCTAACCTTCTCTACTGGCACTCTTCTTTGGAGGGTACTTGCCGGGCTGTCAGTCTTGACAAAAATAGGTGATGTATTCCTCTACTTATATGTGATTGTTGACGAGCTCTAGTAGTTCAACCAATGTCTTAGGGTGTTGTAGATCTAATGTATAATGAAGTAGGCCTTCTTTAAGCCCTTTGGCTAGGGCAACATGTGTGATTGTAAGCTCTAAATCTCGTACGCTCAACATTTCCATCTAAAAATAGGTTCTGAAGGTGCATAGGGATTCGCTTTGCCTTGGCACAACTAAAAGAGGACTTGTGAGTTCCTTTAGGGCTTTTGTGTGCTGCCAAAATGCGCTACAAATATCATTTTGAAGTCTGTGAATGAGGTAATCATCCTCATTGGAAAGTCAGTTGAATAATCATAAGGCTACTTTCCTTAGTGTGGTAAAGAACATACGACACTTGAAAATGCTGCTAATCTTTAACAAGAACACATCCAACTCGAAAAAAGCGATGCAGTTGGCTCTAAACATCCTCAGTAAGCTCTAGGGTTGGGATCCTGAAGTGGTCGAGGGGATCAACTTCAGAGAATTTCCTGTAAAAAGTGTTGTCCGGTTGTGCAGGGCATGGTTTGTTCGTACCTGAAATGGTCAAGCGGTTTAGAACTCGTACTATCAGGGCAGTGACTACCTTGCCCACCTTGAAGGATTGCTGGAATTCTTCTTACGTTTAGGACAATCATTCTTCGTGGATGATGAGATGTTGCTTGTCACGACAGTTGCTTCCTTTTTGGGGTAAAGTGCGCTTCTAATTGCCTCCATCGTCTATTCTTTGAGCTAATTGATTTATAAAATCACGAATGCAACCCCTTTTGTTAGCAGTTTTTTTGGCTAGGGGTTCTTCTCCCTGAGTTACCCGTCTTCTTGTTAGTGAAATGACGTCACGGTCATCACACCTTCTCGGAAATTGAACCCAAATTTCTTTGCGAGTCATGCCCATTAATAGAGTATAGGAAGGAGAAAAAGTTTTTCATCGAGTACAAGACAATTCCTTTTGTATTTGGTATACCTCATTTATTACATTTACAATTCCTATATTTATAGAAAATTAGAATAATTTGTAAAATGTCGGGTGCCCTTATTATATTGGTTTGTCGGTTGGCCTTCACCAGTCGATCTTGGAAAATTTGCTTTTGAGTGTGTTCTCGACAAATCTTCCCAATATCTAATGCCCCCTAAGTGGTCATCTTTTGTGTTGGTTGGTCCCCTAGTCCATCAATCATCAAATGGGACAACCTCTAGTTGGTCGTTCGACTGTCATCCATTCAATTCTCGCCGCCGCTGGACCCTTTTTGCACCAGACATTTGTGTCCTTCTTGTATGAGGTACCGAACTTTAGGGGCCTCATTATACATTAATATTTGACATATAAAATCAAAATTTTTATGTAATACATACTTAAATCTAAGAAAACATTGTCCTGTAAAAGGAAAAAAAAGCCAAGAAATCTGGACGCATCTCCTTAGTGGTTAAAAAAAAAAAAACATTTAGCAGTGGCTAAAGGGAAGAAAGCTTAGAAGCCCTAGAAGTGTCGTTGTAGATTGATAATCCTATCATCTTCCAATGGTATTTCTGATCGACAAAACCTCTCCCGATCATCTCTTTTTTCATTTTAAATTAATGTTTTATTTCGATCCTTTCCAGCAACCTCTTTTTATTTTCCGGTATGGTTCTTTGTGGTGATTTTGATCTAAGGAAGCGCCGTTAATAGGATTTAAGAAGCAACATGCGATGGGTGTGTTTACTTTTTCTGATTTTTTTTTTCTAATTTCTGAACTATATATGCATAGATTTAAGCACGACATTTCTCGGCCTGATGACGAGCTTAGGCTTGAGCTCGGAAATATCGAATTTTGCGGTCTCCTTTGCTTGAAGGTTCAGAAGGAATCACAGTCGATACAAAATTACGGTTTTCCAACGGAAGTCAGGCGAAGTGGCTAATTCTCTACTTATAGTTATTTGACAAAATATTACCATTATTATAAGATGAAATAAGGCAGCAAGCCCCCTCATTAGAGAAAATTACTACTAGTCTATGATTTTTCTTTTGATATTTAATCCTGGTTTGCATTAACAGTTAAGCCGGCAGATTCTGGTTTTTAGCAATTATAATAGCTGGTATAAGAATTAAATATTGTAACTACATGAGATATGGGGTTTTCTTTCCTTCTAGTTTCGACATTCTAACCTTAAAAAATGGGTTATTGTTGCAAATCAGGATGACCCAGAACTTGAAGCCATCCGAAATAGAAGGATGCAAGAGATGATGGCTCAACAAGGCATCGTAAGTGATCACAGCAGCTTATAATTGCCTTATGTAATCTCTATGAACTCAGTTTTCTGAAAACTGTGAATTTGAATTTGATATGTTAATTAGAGAAATCAGCAAAATGAAGGTCAACAAAAAGCACAAGAAGATGCCAAGAGGTTAGGTTCTTCTTATTCTTATATTTTTATTTTTTTCGTGCATTGTGGAACCTATTATAATGAAATTCTTATTGTTCATTCAGTTTCTTATTATTTGCCTTAGCCTCAATAAAGTTTTTTATAAACCGTTTCTTGAGGGCTAACAATGATTATTTTTTAATTTAGGGAAGCTGAGGAACGAAGACAACTTATGCTTAGCCAAATATTGTCAGCTCAGGCAAGAGAAAGGCGTAAGTTTGTATGCATGATGCTATTTATTAACAAAAATTTTATCATGGTTAATTCCCTGTACTCTCTCTCTCTCTAGAAGTTGTACTCTTCTGAGAAATGATATCAGTCTCACTCATATTATGTGGTTGCTAAGATTTTTCACCTTGTAATATTATGTTGTTTTATGAAGTGAAAATAAACTTATTTATTTGTTTTTTTTATTTTTTAATTGCTATGCTGCTTCATGATGAGATTTGCACGTCTATATGGTAATAAATAAATGGTACAGTAGGTAACACAAACAGTTTATTGGAGTTGAGAAGAAGGGCCATATAGAAGACTCCTAGGAGGAAATAAAAGTGACCAATTTATTTGCTGTTTGAAAATTAATCCATGTTCATTGTTATTTATATTGCTATTTATTTTCTTTTAAATTATGTCATTAGGTTTAGAAATGCTAATTTATCATTTTCATAAGTTTGGGAGCACTTTAAAATGGTTATGTTATTTGATATAATTTTCCGTTCAAGTTTAAATTTCTGAGTTATTCATGCCTATGTGGATAAAGACGGCATAGATTTATAAATTGCATAAGAATTTTGAGAATTCAGTCAGCTTTACGTGCTTTTGAACCATGGATGGCATGGATTTGGCAGAGAGCCTGCATTAAAAATGGCCTTTAAACCAATATTAGAATTATTGTAGAATGAAATTTCATGCCAGTATGATGTGTATATGAATCTCAATGAATTCTTAAAACCATAAATTTACATTGATGTGTAAGTGAGATTGAGGATTACTCACAATGAATAATTGTTATTTTAACAACACGAAACTTCTTAAAACAAATATTAGCTTGATTTGTAGCTTATGTTGCTGTCTTTTAGGTTTGCAATGCTCAAAATGGGATCAATCGTGTTTTCACCTGAATATAAAATGTGCTATATTGCTATATTTTTTGTATTGTATGTTTAAATGGTTTTATTTGTAAAAGAACGCTTTCCTAAGAACCAATTGCCATTCTATACACAGAGTTCTATTTTCAGTACTACTGAGAAAACATGTTTGATTACTTGTAATTTGACCTCAAAATCAGTCCAAAGATGCATCACATATTCAAATTTGTTGAGGAATCCTCCCAAATCTCACTTTTCTT
Organism: Phalaenopsis hybrid cultivar; assembly: GCA_002079205.1. NCBI lineage: Eukaryota > Viridiplantae > Streptophyta > Magnoliopsida > Asparagales > Orchidaceae > Phalaenopsis > Phalaenopsis hybrid cultivar. The sequence continues at coordinate 195,134 of JXCR01135850.1, read as the reverse complement.
TGGACTTGGTCATAGTCATTCTATTTAAAATGATTGAAAATTTTCATTTGCAAGCAAATTCATCTTGATTCATTATTAATTTTCTTAGCGTGCTTTTTATTACAACAACAACAACAATAACAACAAAACCTTTAACCCACTAAGTGGGCTCGGCTACATGAATCTTTTTTCTCAATTGAGTCCTATTTAGTGTCACATTTTCATTTTATTCTAATAAATTAAGATCATTTTTTATTCAACATGCCCAAGTCTTCCTAGGTCTACCTCTGCCTTTCTTAACATGAGTCAAATCTAAAACATCTACTCTTCTAATTAGATCATCAGATGGTGACGTTTAATGTGACCAAACCATCTAAGGTGTCTCTTTCTACTTTTGTCCGTCACTGGAGCTACACCAACCCTATCACAGATATATTCATTTCACATTTTGTCTCCAAGTGTAAAGCCACTCATCTACCTAATCATTCTCATCTCGGCAACACTTAAACCTAATCATTCTCATCTCGACAACACTTAACTTAGTTTTACGCTTCTCTTTTAAAGGCCACATTCAACGCCATAGAGCATTGTGGGTCTCATCACCATCTTATAAAATATTTCATTCCATCTAAGCGATACTTTGTCTATCACACAACAGGCCCGAAGTATTCCTCCACTCAACCAACCAACTTGAATTCTACTAATAACATCTCCATCAATATCACCATCAATTTGAACAATAGACCCGAGATATCTAAAACGTTCACACCTTTTAATAATTTGATAACCCATAGCTATATTTCTATCACTAGAGCTACTATTTCTAAAATTACATTCCATGTATTCAGTTTTAGTTCTACTCTAACGAAGGCTTTTATACTCCAAGGTAGACCTCCATAATTCAAGCTTTTCTTGAGCTTTTTCTCTCGTCTTATCCACAAGAAGGATATCATTAGCAAAAAACATACACTAAGGTACACCCTTCCAGTAAGACCATCCATAACTAAAGCAAAAAGATATGGGCTTAAAGCCGATCCCTGATGTAAACCAATAGAATTAGGAAAATATTTGGTCAATCCTCTTTATGTTTGAACACAAGTAACTGCTCTTGTATACATATCCTTAATGACTTGAATATAAGTCATATCAACACTTTTCTTCTAAAGAATTCTCCAAAGGATATCTCTTGGATCCTTATCGTTAGCTTTTCTAAATTGATAAAAATCATAAGTAGATCCACCTTAGCGTGCCTTTTATTATTTATACTTAATCACTATTTATGTTTGTACTTACATAATTTGAATTATAGGACTAAGATCTCCATTTGATGCCTTAGTCTTTGGAATCATGTTTATGTAGTCCAACTTCAATTAAATTGCACAAATGGAGTTTGTTAAATTATTTAATGATTGGTTTGATTGCACTCGTTACTCTTTAATTACTAATTTAATTTAGGTGAGCTGATAGATCTATGGAAATTATTATGTCAAAAAAAACCTAATTAAAAAATTGACTGGTCTGCTTGAAATCACAGTAGGTTTGCTAATAAGGTTGTATACCTTTTTGTATATTACACAATTTTAATTATTGATACTTCTATTTAAAGTTAAGGCAAAAGGTAATTCCAAAAATTACCAAATTACGTAAATTTTATGTATTTTATAATATACTCAATTTCTTGCATCCCCGAAAATTATAAGAACTATTTTTTTATAAAATTTTGCATTTTATAATAATCAAATTGATATATAAAAGAATATTATATTATTAGTTTAGCTGGCTTCATAAATTATATTACTAAATTAGTTAAGTGTAACTTAATTTTACTATTTTCACTTTTCACTAATTTGATCTTGTGTTCACAATTTAATGCAACATTGTAGTAAATTTGAATTCTCCACCTTCAAATAACCATGTTAAGAAAATTGGTTTCAAACTCAAGCCAGATAATTTCCAATGAAGGTCTTAAGGTGTAAAAAGATTTAACATATCTTGAAGAGCCTATGAGAATCTTAGAATCTGACATTAAAAAGTTGGGGAATAGACAAATTTCTTGTGTTAAGATAACATAGAAGCACATACCTGTTGATCTTATTTTTAGTGAGGTCTAGTTTTCCTTTTAGGATTTAGGATCTAGCATTAGGGTTCTTCCTTTGACAATCTTAGAGCCTTAGAAATGAGATCCACCTCATTTTAGAAATCCAGTCTGCTTCTATACTCCTTTGAAGTTCCGCATGCGGTTCTTGACTTCTAGCCGTAGGAGGTTGAAACTAATATGAGGGAACTCAAAAGGAGTTCCTATAGGATCATTAAGCCTTAGGGTGGCCTTTTGCACAATTTGCACCGTTGCGCGCACAAACTTTGTGATTCGTTCAGTCGACACGTTTGATTACCACAATTCGCATCGCTTGCACTGTTACCTGTCGAAGACTCGAATAAACTTTTGAGACGATCGATCGCAGGTTGAAATGTTATGAGATTTGAATTTTGACGTGTTTTTAACCCGATTGACGACGATGTCATCCGAGCGACCTCGGATGATAAAACGGACTGCACTGACGCGTCCGGAATGTCGATTTTGCCTAGAGAAGACACCCATTTTGCTAAGGTGCGCGCGAATAAATTGCATGGGATTTAATATATATATATATATATATATATATATATATATATATATATATATATATATATATATAAAACAAATCCTCCTTTTTTCCTATTAAAGCCCTAAATCCCTAAACTCACGCACCCGAGCTCTGCCTCCCTTTCCGTCTCCCGTTCGCGTGTCCCGCTCTTCCCTTTTTCGGTCTCGAGCCGATCGAGCCCTTCTCCTCTACGCGAGGGAGAGTTGACCTCTCGTTCGTCCTTGCCCGACACTTTCTGCTCGAGACTCTCCTTCCTGAAGTTGTGTCTGCCTCTATGAGCTGCAATTTTCCTTTCTTGGAAGGTTGACTCTGATGAAGTTGTTCCCTGGAACACTTGAGTGGCAACCTTCTTTCCTNATATATATATATTAATATAAAGAAAAAAAATGAATCCTTTTTTCCTTTTAAAGCCCTAAATCTCTAAACTCACGCACCCGGGGTCGGCTCCTCTGCTTTTTCCCCTTCCGTTCGCGTGCCTGGCTTTTCCCTTTCTCGGTCTTTAGCCGACCGAGCTCCTCCTCCTCCACGCGAGAGAAAGTTGACTTCTCGTTCTTCCTTGCCTGACATTTCCTGCCCGCGACCCTCCTTTCCGAAGCCGCGCCAGCCACCTCGAGCTGCGATTTTCCTTTTCTTGGTAGTTTGACTATGAGGAAGCTGCCTCCCTGGTACACTCGAATAGCAACTTTCTCTTCCTCCCGATGCTTCTCTCGCTGCCACCTGGCTCGCCACTTGGTCCTGGATATTTCGGTCAGAGAACACGTCCTTTTCTTCTTTGGCCCGATTCGAGTATCGAGTGTGGGTTGGGTGATCTTCTTCCTCTTCCCCTCTCTTTTTTGCCTATAAACATAGTTTCTTTTATGGTTTTTGTGGTTGTTGAAAATTTCTTAAGGAGAGGGGAAGTAGAGAACTTTGCTTTTAGAGGATTTTAGAAGGAAGATTTCTGTGGGAGCTTTAGATTTGCATTAGGGAGGTATCTCTTCTTCCCCCCCTTTTTTTTCGGTGTCTTGCTTCCTTTTGGTTTTCTCTCTGTCGAGCCACTGAGTATGGCTCTGTTGGATGGTACAGCATGCTAGTTTAATTCATTTTCATGTTTTTTGAGATATTCGCATGTGAAGGATAACAATGTGAGCATGTTTTAGGATTTAGATTTGATTACTTGCTTAAAATGGTGGAAATATAGCATGACACAAGTGTTTTTTTTTATGTGCTCTATTTGCTTGAGATGAAATAGTGACATATTCCTATTACTGTGAATAGGAAGGTTGAAACACGGCTTTGGAATAATTTTGCTCCTCTTGCAAGCATGTTAGGATATGTATTATGAAGCTATTCATCTATTTTCATCTAGCATGAGATATTGGAGAGTTTATTTAGCCTTTCATGATTGTTAGAGAGTTCACTTTACTTTTTCATACATATAGGGGGGCTCGGTTTAGCTCCTGCGGCTTTCCCTTACTCGAAATGCATGCCATGAGAAAACTTATTTAATTTGGAAAGCTCTGTAACTTGTTTTGAGGGCTTGGTTTAGCTCCTCGTGAGACATCTCCCCTGTTCAAATATCTGTTGGAATTGTTTCATGCTTGGAATACTTATACATGCAGGTTGTTCCTTGGCTTTGGATGACTCGGTTTTACCTTAGGGTGGCTGAAATTTTAATTTCTATTAAAGCCTGGATTTATACCAATGCTTGGGTCCTGTTTTAGCCTTGTTGGGCTCGGTTTTGGCTTGGTTTAAAGGCTTGGCTTTATCTTGAAATGGCTAGAACTTTAATTTCTATTGAAGCTTGGATTTTAATCTATGCTGGGCTCAGTTTTTTGGCCCATGCTGGGCTCGGTTTTGGCCCCTGCTGGGCTCGGTTTTGACATCTTGCGGCTGTTTGGTCAAAATATACATATGGTGAAGGAACTTATTTTGATTTGGAGGAACTCCATGGCTGTTCTTGTTTAAAACATATGGTAGTTCTATATTTTGATGTCTTGAGGGCATGGAGATTTTTTTTTACTTTTTTGTTGTAACCTGAGTTTGAATCCCAGTTGTGGCTCGGTTTGGCACTAGTTGGGGGCTCGGTTTGCTTTGTTTGGTCCTTACCCGAGAGGTGGTTTGGAGGTGGTTTTGTTGGCTTTGGTTCCTACTCTTACCCGTGAGACCTATTCGAATTTCTTGAGTTTAATCTACCCCCTCTTGTTGAGTTTGAATCATTTGAATGATTGTAGATGGATCAAACTTGTTATTTTGAGAGATTGGTGATGTTTTGTACTCTCCTATGTATATCAAAACTTGTAGGGAATTGATTTGAGTTTACCTTAGCCGCGAGCCTCACTTGTTGTTCCTTGGGTTTGCCTTAGCCGTGAGCTTCTTTTGGTCTTGGGTTTGCCTTAGCCGTGAGCATTTATTTGAGCAAACCGAGGTTGTCGTCCGATACGACATAAATCCTCATATCTTCTAGGCGACTTGTGTGACCGTGGCACACAAGTATAAGCCCTAATTAAATAAAATTGGCAAGATGAAACACCTGAATAATTTCTTCTCAAAACTGAAGCCAAATCATTGGATAGACCGGGAAGCTACCGAGGTTCGCCTCAGGACCTGTGGCCTCTCCTAATTTCTCTTCATTTGGATTCCTCAACAATGTTCAAGATTCGAGCCTTTCCCCTTTCACACCTCTTCGTCCGATTTCGTCGAAAAGTCATATCTTTTTGATCTCTTTGAAGATATATTCCCTGATTTTTATTGAGTGTTTTCTTAAGTGACTTCGGTCATTTAAGATGTAATTAACCATAGGGGCTTGCTCTTATAGGAAGCCTTTCTGAACCCAGTCTAAAATGAACCCTATTTAATTCTTTGTATTAAATAGGGGAACTTGTCGGCAAATAAAATGATTTTCGCAGACCAAACTGATGTCATGTATTTCTTAGTTTATTTGATCGAGCATCGTCCTCAAGTCTTGTGTTTATCCCTCGGGATAGATGCAAGATTTGAGGTAAAACAGCTCTTTCTTTAAACTGTGAAAAATATGAGGTCAGTTTGATTTTATATTTTTTCTAAAATTATATATATACATATATATGTGTGTATAAATTAAAACGTCATTCTGAAGCGGGGAACGAGATTTTGATTCTGGTGACCGACAGCTTCTTACAGGCAACTCCACCAACCTTACTTCCTCCTTTTCTTTTTTTCTCCCTTTTAGCGCCGACAATACCAGAAATAGAAGCTACTTGGGAAAGAGAACAAGAAGTGAGACAGAAATTTCTCTATCTGTTTGGGTAATTATTTAGAAACTTTGAGGGCAAATTTTTTATGAGGGGAGTATTGTAATACACGAAAATACCAAAATTGATAAATTATGTGTATTTTATAATATACCAAAATTTTTGCATCCCCCATAATCCATCTGATCTACATTTTACAGAATTTTGCATTTTATATCAATCAAATTGATATATAAAAGTATATTTATATTATCAATATAATTGGATTTATAAATTAATTACTAAATTATAACTTAGTTTTACTATTTTTTTCTAAATTAATTACTTTTTACAATTTAATATAACGCTGTATCAAATTGATTTCTAACTAATTCATCTCTCACTAAGTCGTGATTTGTGTAAATCAGAATTAGTGTTGATGAGAATTGTGTGTTTCTATGTCATCCGCTTTTGTTGCATGAATGTTTGACCTTAAGAAAGGTCAATTGAGGTGCGACAGAAAGTTAGAAAAATAGAAAAATGTTTAGAAGAAGGCTTCAATTTTATAGAATAAAGATTGAAGATGTGATATATTTGTTGTAATAGTATCAACCGTTACTTTTTGGACATACAATGATACTTAGGCGTGATTGCTTCATGTAGCTTAGATCTATAATATAAAAACATGGGGAAACGGTTGATGTTTTTTAACTTTTAGAGTTAATGTTGAGTAGTTAAATTGAAGATGTTTCGTTAGTGCTATACAATAAGAAAATATCATGAAAAATTGATTTGTAAGCCTCATTCGATATGCTTGTTGTCCAAGCACTTACGAGTGCATGTGGATTCAGTCTCTAGGTTTGTTATACTAATTGAGATTGAGGGATATACTTCTCAACCTTACATCACAAGGAAAATAAGATCTCACAATTTTCCACAATCCCTTGCCATTCTTTATCAGATGGATCTTTTAGGTTTTATGAGAAAGGGTCCAAGGCAACAAACTAGGATTTACACAACTATGCGGGGAAAATTTTTTTCTTGGAGAATTAGAACTAACACATAGGGAGGCTACAAAATCGAGTTGACATATTTATATGGGGAAAAACATTGCCTTAAAAAATTAATATTGTAGCATAAAATAATATTGGAACAATATTACCAATGCAAAGCAATTTTTTTTGTTGGAAAAATCTTCTTTGCTTCTCATGGAATTCTCCTCTTTGATTCTTCCTTGTCAAGGCCGTATATTACTATTGGTTTTTTTTCCCAATCAATGAGTAATATCACTTTTTTTCTTATACCTGGTGAATAGAATAGCAATTGCAATCGGATTGTCCTCTTTGGACAGCACACTTATGATTGGAATGAAGTCAACAGCTATCTAAATTGCCAAGGGCGATAGGAATTGTAATTATACAGGTGATGGAGCCATTTTTTGGAAAGCTGCGACGGATTCCAATGGCATGGTTTATTGGAAGTAACATTAGGTGTATGTCGACTATCTAAACTTCCACTCTATGAGGAAGAGGAGGGGGACAACTGAGTAAAAAATTGAGGGAAAAATGAAATTTTATTTAATCTAATGCTAATTGTCCCCAAAATAGCTTCGCAATTCCCTATTTATGGAATTAGGATCAGAACACCTAGATTTAAATAAATTTTTATCTAAATTGGATAAAAAACTTTTTAGGTATTAGCCCTAAAATTAAGCCACAAATTTTAAATTTAAGGCTTGAGCTGCAGAAATAACTCCATAACATGATGGCTTAATGACAAGAAAATTATATGATTAAGAAAGCTACCAAGTTTTCTAAAATTTAAAGATTAACCCTAAATTTTAGGAATGCATAATTATCGCTCAATTATAAGTATGAGATTGAAACAATATTCTTGGCATACTTATCTTTTTGATGGGCCCTGACTTGGGGGTTGTCTGGGCTGATTTATTTTTGCCTGAAATCCTTATTGTTAGATACCCATGCATCAAATTATGTACTCAAGTCGAACAATACTTGTTTCTTAGAGATCCTTGGCTAATGGTTTAAAGATCTTCTATGCATGATGTTAGCCCAAGGTTTTGAAGAAGTTATGAAGATATCCATGGGCTAATGGGATAATTAAAATATGTCTCTCAAGTCAAACAGTGGACTGTTAGAGATTTTGTCAAATTATGATCTCACTATTAGGTACCTTTGTCTCGTGTAGATGACAAGTTTCCTTTCATTGGTCATTTTAATGCATCTTCTTTTTTATATTTTTTGGACTCTTAGGAGATGCTTTTGGCATTATTACTGGTGGCTCAAATAGTTGGAGTTGGTATTGGTGCTAGTGGTGGTATAATTCTTGCCTTGGCAGTTTGAGAAGTGTCGGGCAATGTTAAAATTTCTATGTATGATGCACTCTTGTTAACATTCTCCCATCTTTGGTGATACATATACTGCCTTCTATAATATATGGCATCTCTATCTCATAGGCAAGAATTTTTCAGTAGTATCTGTTAGATATCTGTATAAGCTGCTTGCAATAGCGCTAATGCAATACATTGAATTATAAAGTTGCATGTCATGGTGAGGAACAACTACAAAAATCAAGTCCTTAAGAAACACGTGAACATAACTGCAAGCAACAAGCTCAACTCACAACGACTTCGTAATGACAATCTTTCAAATCCAACTGCTCATAATGTCTTCAAATCTAATTTTGAATACCGCACAACTCAACATACANTTATGAAGATATCTCAAGTCAAACAGTGAACTGTTAGAGATTTTGTCAAATTATGATCTCACTATTAGGTACCTTTGTCTCGTGTAGATGATAAGTTTCCTTTCATTGGTCATTTTAATGTATCATTTTTTTTTATATTTATTGGACTCTTAGGAGATGCTTTTGGCATTATTACTGGTGGCTCAAATAGTTGGAGTTGGTATTGGTGCTAGTGGTGGTATAATTCTTGCCTTGGTAATTTCAGAAGTGTCGGGCAATGTTAAAATTTATGTGTATGATGCACTCTTGATAACATTCTCCCATCTTTGGTGATACATATACTACCTTCTATAATATATGGCATCTCCATCCCATAGGCAAGAATTTTTCAGTAGTATCTGTTAGATATCTGTATAACCTGCTTGCCATAGCGCTAATGCAATACATTGAATTATAAAGTTGCATGTCATGGTGAGGAACAACTACAAAACTCAACTCCTTAAGAAACACGTGAACATAACTGCAAGCAACAAGCTCAACTCACAACGACTTTGTAATGACAATCTTTCAAATCCAACTGCTCATAATGTCTTCAAATCTAATTTGGAATACCACACAACTCAACATACAGAAGGCTGTCAAATCCCTGAATCTTAGGCTCCAAAGTATTTGACTAATATAAATGAACTAACCCTATAATGAATTCAATCAAAATAGGAAGCTAAACTAAACTGACATCAAGTATTAGAGAACTACAGGGATCATTATCATAAACGTGCGTAAACTACAAACTAATATGAAATAATAAAAACTGAAATAAAACAACTAATGTAAACTCAACTCACAATGACTTTGTAATAACAATCCTTCAAATCCAACTGCTCATAATGTCTTCAAATCTAATTTGGAATACCGCTCAACTCAACATGCAAAAGGCTGTCAAATCCCTGGATCTTAGGCTCCAAAGTATTTGACTAATATAAATGAACTAACCCTATAATGAATTCAATCAAAATAGGAAGCTAAACTAAACTGACATCAAGTATTAGAGAACTACAGGGATCATTATCATAAACGTGCGTAAACTACAAACTAATATGAAATAATAAAAACTGAAATAAAACAACTAATGTAAACTAAACTCACAATGACTTTGTAATAACAATCCTTCAAATCCAACTGCTCATAATGTCTTCAAATCTAATTTGGAATACCGCTCAACTCAACATGCAAAAGGCTATCAAATCCCTGGATCTTAGACTCCAAAGTATTTGACTAATATAAATGAACTAACCCTATAATGAATTCAATCAAAATAGGAAGCTAAACTAAACTGACATTAAGTATTAGAGAACTACAGGGATCATTATCATAAACGTGCGTAAACTACAAACTAATATGAAATAATAAAAACTGAAATAAAACAACTAATGTAAACTAAACTCACAATGACTTTGTAATAACAATCCTTCAAATCCAACTGCTCATAATGTCTTCAAATCTAATTTGGAATACCGCTCAACTCAACATGCAAAAGGCTATCAAATCCCTGGATCTTAGACTCCAAAGTATTTGACTAATATAAATGAACTAACCCTATAATGAATTCAATCAAAATAGGAAGCTAAATTAAACTGACATTAAGTATTAGAGAACTACAGGGATCATTATCATAAGCGTGTGTAAACTACAAACTAATATGAAATAATAAAATCTGAAATAAAACAACTGATTTAAACTAAAGTAAAAAAAAAATGCTCAGACTATCAAATTGCTTGTTTTAACGCACGTGATTTGCATTTCATTGGCTTTAGGTCATAACTATTGTCCTTTCTGTAAAGTAATTCATGAATCATCATTAGTGGTTCAACCACACTAGTGCACAGGATACTAATGGTATCCACCATTATTGTCAAACATGATCTCATCATTTAAGGTTACTTCTGGAACAAAATATGTAGAACGTTGGATGTTAATTAATGAGGAGATGAAAATGGAGAATAATTTAAGATATCGGTGGCTGATTAATGAAATAATGCCAAGTTGCATACACCGAAATCTAAGATTAATATCAAAATTTATCTAAATTTTTAATTTTATAAGCTTTCATCGAACTATCTTGCATGATTTTATGTGGCTTCTCTTTTCGATCAATTAATTGATTATAGATTTCTATCCAAAACTTTTCAATATTTGAATGTATCATTAGTTCATCACCTGATTTAAATTGTGCACATCTCATGTTCTTATGACCAGTATAATTTTATTTATTATAATTAATAGTTATCATTTTGCGAATGTTTTTATGCAAATTAACAAAATAAGCTCAAGTGATACTTTGTTAGAATACCATTTAACCTTGCATAATATTCAAGCACAATGTGTTTTTATTTATTCTCTACAAATTTGTCATGTTGTTGGTTCATCTATTCATTGAATGATAAAAATATTATTTTATTTAATTGTTTTATATTATCCAATGTAGATTTAGAAATATTTCACTAAAATGATTGACCATACTTGATTAGTTTATTGTTCCAAATATATTATATCTTTCAAAGAAATCTTTCATGCTCTAAATTCAATGTGGAGATTCTCTAAGATTTTTTCCCCATCAAATGCTGACATAGAATTTTTTTGATCTTTATGATGGTTATGTTTTAGTTATCTGGTGAAACAACTTGATCTCATTTAAGTTGCATGATGTTATTATTTAAATGGTTAAGTCATTTTTATGTCAACTTTTTATCGTGTTCATTATTCAACCTTGTGCTCTCATTTTAAATATGATGCATCAAATGAAAATCTAGAATTTGATGCTCAAAAATACACGTTCAAATTCATAGTCCATAAAATTTTAGTTTAGTCAAAATTCATCTCTTCTGATGAAAAATAAAATGTTTAAAATTTATCCATATTATTTAATTTAGGAACGATGAAAACCACGATCAAAATTTAGGGTGCCTTTTGGGCGGCTGTTGATTTTCCAAGCAGCTTTAGATGCTATCAGAAAGCTGCTGTTGGAAAAGCAGGAGTCTGTTTAGATAATCTGCTATGTTGCAACTATATCTGATGAAAAAGATTGTTTTGCCTTTATATATATAATATATCAGAATAACTGCAATTTTCATAATAATTACAACAGAACAACAAAAATAGTTCTTCCTACACAAAAAAATTAATTGATTGCAAAATACTCTAATGCCTAAAAAAGTGACGATTCATTTCATGCATATAACTACAATAACGAGGACCACCAAAATAACAAGCAAGTTTAGAATGATGTTTGTTTTCATGTCTTGACGATTATGTTTTCGGGATAATCTTCTGTCCATAACATCTCTCTTGATCTGATCACTGTCTAGAAACTAATGAAAATAATTACAATATTTAGGTGTCATGTTTCTGGGACAACAATAAAATCTCCTCCCGTAGCTGCCTTCCCTTCTTGATTGGTAATCAACACAACACATGCCATAGTGTCTTGATGAAAGTTAATCATCTAATATTCTTAAAAAAACAAACAATGCAAATGTATGTAAAAAATATGTCAGCACAAATCTCGAGGATATCTCATAGCCGACAGAGGAGACGATGTGGCATCGCTGGGGCCCGCCAAGGACGATTCGATACCCCATGCCTAGTCAGTCTACCCCCATAGACCGAGATAAAATAATTTTCCAGACAGATGGAATTTGACCGCCTTCATAACATCAATTTGCTGGCACAAGACCCGCGCAGATAAATCTGACACCTTTCTAGTTCGACCAGATGAGCGAAGCAAAATGCCCGATCTCAAAACAGTTGGTTGGAGCTTTCCCCCCGACCTGTTTAGGGATGAACTCTCAACAAATAGCCAAATCAACAGTTAACCACCCCCCCTGCGTGCGAATGGCCGCCCGACCAAAATGAGGCTAGGTGGGAGGTTGTCATAGGCACTCGGTTTTGTTCGGCTAGACGTCCTCTTAGGGACTCGGACCTGTCCGACCAGGAGTGTTTCAGTTGGGAGCCTTCAAGACTCCCGATCCAATATTCACTTATTGACTAAAATACCCCTGCCGTATTTACGTATACTAGGGGTACAATATGTAATTATATATCTCCTATTCCTATAAATAGCTGTCCATTTCATAAATAATGATTACACGAATTTATTATTCTATGCTCTGTTTTTGCTCACTCTCTCTCTCTCCTTAGCGCTCTGTTCTTTAGGCATGTCTCTCGGTCAATTTTGGATTTAACATCCTAAAAGGTACGGTGAGCTTGAAATCCAATATTGACTTGCCTCCAACGTACAACGCCACCTTCGGTCGCCCGCTGCTGAATCGCTTCAAGGTCATGCTGTCCACCTGCCTCGTTTTGATCAAGTTCCCAAGAGACGGGAACCACATCCGATAAACCAGAGGCAGGATTCAACAACTTTATGATAGTGAACTCACCTCTAACCTACAAGGCCATCTTCGACCGCCCGCTGCTGAATCGCTTCAAGGTCGTGGTGTCCACCTACCACTTTACGGTCAAGTTCCCAGGAGACGGGAGGTGATCACTGTTAGAGAAGATGTGGAGCAGTCACAGGTCTCTCACCTCCAGGCTGTAGGAACAATGGAACAGGAGTCGTTTGCCCTACAAAACTGAAGGGAATTGGGCCTCGAGACCAGCAAGACAACCTTGTAGATTCTCGTCGCCGAAGATGATCACGGTAAATCTTTCTTGCTAAGTGATAATTTTGATCCAGGATATAAAGAGCTTCTGATTCAAACACTTTGGGACCACTGCGACGTCTTCGCTTTGTCAGATGTAGAGATGTCATGGATATCGATTGATGTTGCCTGCCATCGGATGAATGTGAGGCCCACCGTTCGGCCGAGCAAACAGAAGATCAGAAAGACCCATCAGAGAGGAGGTGTTGAAGTTGAAGGCAGCAAGGTGCATTCGGAAGGTGCAGGACCTCACCTGGGTCTCAAACATCGTCATGGTCTAAAAGGGCAACGAAAAATGGTGGATGTGCGCAGACTCCATGAATTTAAATGTTGCTTGCCCAAAGGATTGCTACCCCTTGTCTAGGATCGACGCCCTAGTAAATGCAGCTGTGTGTCATTCCGTGATGAGCTTCTTAGATGCTTTCTCTAGATATTATCAAATCAAAATGCACCTGACTGATATTGAGAAGACCGCCTTTATTACTGCTGGAGTTTTTTTGATATAATGTAAAGCTTTATGGGCTTAAAAACGTGGGGGTAACATACCGACCTCTAATGAATGTAATATTTGTCTAATACATCAGCTATCACCGAATCAAGATGCACCTGACTAATATTGATGTTTATGTCAATGATATCATTGTGAAAAGCCGGACGATTGACAACATGTAAAAAATCTTCGAATTCTCTAGAATGTATGTTTGGGGCTTCAACCGACAAGTTCTTGAGTTATCTCCTAACCCATGAAAGTGTAAAGGCGAACCCAGATAAGATCTATACACTAATTGACATGCCTCCATCATGAAACATCCGAGACGTTCAGAAGCTAATCGGTCGGATCATAGGTCTCAGCAGATTCATCTCAAGCTTGGGCGACAAGTGCGTGCGTTATTCAAAACACTCAGGAAAGCCAAAAGTTTTAATTAGACAGATAAATGCCAATGAGCCTTCAAAAGCCTGAAAGATTCCTTAGCTTCACCACCACTCCAAAGTTTGAAGCCAAATGAAGAGCTCTCACTGTATTTAGGAGCGGGAGCTGAGGCGATCAGTTCGGTATCACTCAGTGAGGAATCGAGAAGGCATTTTCTGTCTACTACACCAACCACATTATCCGGGTGAAGACTAGGTATTCAATTGTGGAGAAATTAACTTTTATTTTAATTTTATCTGGCTGTAGGTTGCGACTTTTTTTCCAAACGCATCCCATTTATGTGATTTTCAATCACTCGCTGAAGTCGGTNCACAATGACTTTGTAATAACAATCCTTCAAATCCAACTGCTCATAATGTCTTCAAATCTAATTTGGAATACCACACAACTCAACATGCAAAAGGCTGTCAGATCCCTGGATCTTAGACTCCAAAGTATTTGACTAATATAAATGAACTAACCCTATAATGAATTCAATCAAAATAGGAATCTAAACTAAACTGACATTAAGTATTAGAGAACTACAAGGATCATTATCTTAAGCGTGTGTACACTACAAACTAATATGAAATAATAAAATCTGAAATAAAACAACTGATTTAAACTAAAGTAAAAAAAAAACAAAATGCTCAGACTATCAAATTGCTTGTTTCAACACACGTGATTTGCATTTCAATGGCTTTAGGCCATAACTATTGTCCTTTCTGTAAAGTAATTCATGAATCATCTTTTGTGGTTCAACCACACTAGTGCACAGGATACTAATGGTATCCATTATTATTGTCAAACACGATCTCATCATTTAAGGTTACTTCTGGAACAAAATATGTAGAACGTTGGATGTTAATTAATCAGGAGATGAAAATGGAGAATAATTTAAGATATCGGTGGTTGATTAATGAGATAATGTCAAGTTGCATACACCGAAGACTAAGATTAATATCAAAATTTATCTAAATTTTTAATTTTATAAGCTTTCATCGAACTATCTTGCATGATTTTATGTGGCCTCTCTTTTCGATCAATTAATTGATTATAGATTTCTATCCAAAACTTTTCAATATTTGAATGTATCATTAGTTCATCACCTGATTTAAATTGTGCACATCTCATGTTCTTATGACCAGTATAATTTTATTTTGTATAATTAATAGTTATCATTTTGAGATGTTTTTATGCAAATTAACAAAATAAGCTCAAGTGATACTTTGTTAGAATACCGTTTAACCATGCATAGTATTCAAGCACAATGTGTTTTTATTTATTCTCTACAAATTTGTCATGTTGTTGGTTCATCTATTCATTGAATGATAAAAATATTATTTTATTTAATTGTTTTATATTATCCAATGTAGATTTAGAAATATTTCACTAAAATGATTGACCATACTTGATTAGTTTATTGTTCCAAATATATTATATCTTTCAAAGAAATCTTTCATGCTCTCAATTCAATGTGGAAATTCTCTAAGATTTTTTCCCCATCAAATGCTAACATAGAATTTTTTTGATCTTTATGATGGTTATGTTTTAGTTATCTAGTGCAACAACTTTATCTCATTTAAGTTGCATGATGTTATTATTTAAATGATTTATTAATTTTTATGTCAACTTTTTATTGTGTTCATTATTCAACCTCGTGCTCTCATTTTAAATATGATGCATCAAATGAAAATCTAGAATTTGATGCCCAAAAATACACACGTTCAAATTTATAGTCCATAAAATTTTAGTTTTGTCAAAATTCATCTCTTTTGATGAAAAATAAAATGTTTAAAATTTATCCAAATTATATAATTTAGGAACGATGAAAACCACGATCAAAATTTAGGGTGCGTTTTGGGCGGCTGTTGATTTTCCAAGAAGCAAATGTAGATGCTATCAGAAAGCTGCTGTTGGTAAAGCAGGAGTTTGTTTAGATAATCTGCTATGTTTCAGCTATATCTGATGAAAAAAGATTGTTTTGCCCTTATATATATAATATATCAGAACAACTGTAATTTTCATAATAATTACAACA
The DNA here is from genome assembly GCA_002079205.1 of Phalaenopsis hybrid cultivar. Taxonomy (NCBI): domain Eukaryota; kingdom Viridiplantae; phylum Streptophyta; class Magnoliopsida; order Asparagales; family Orchidaceae; genus Phalaenopsis; species Phalaenopsis hybrid cultivar. The sequence goes on along the minus strand of JXCR01135850.1, from coordinate 178,959 downwards.
GAACAACAAAAATAGGTCCTGCTACACAAAAAAAATTAATGGATTGCAAAATACTCTAATACCTAAAAAAGTGACTATTCATTTCATGCATATAACTACAATAACGAGGACCACCAAAATAACAAGCAAGTCTAGAATGATGTCATGTCTTGACGATTATGTTTTCGGGATAATCTTTTGTCCATAACATCTCTCCTGATCTGATCACTGTCTAGAATCTAATGAAAATAATTGCAATATTTAGGTGTCATGTTTCTGGGACAACAATAAAATCTCCTCCCGTAGCTGCCTTCCCTTCTTGATTGGTAATCAACATAACACATGCCATAGTGGCTTGATGAAAGTTAATCATCTAATATTTTAAAAAAAAACAAATAATACAAATGTATGTAAAAAATATGTCAGCACAAATATCGAGGATACCTCATAGCCGACAGAGGAGATGATGTGGCATCGCGGGGGCCCGCCAAGGACGATTCGATAGCCCATGCCTAGCCAACCGACCCCCATAGACAGATAAAATAATTTCCCAGACAGATGGAATTTGACCACCTTCCTAACATCAATTTGCTGGTGCAAGACCCGCGTAAATAAATCTTACACCTTTCTAGTTCGACCGGATGAGCGAAGCGAAACGCCCGGTCTCAAAATAGTTGGTTGGAGCTTTCCCCCCGACCTGTTTATGGATGAACTCTCAACAAATAGCCAAATCGACAGTTAACCACCCCCCCCCTGCGTGTGAATGGCAACTTGACCAAAATGAGGCTAGGTGGGACGCTGTCATAGGCACCCGGTTCTGTTCGACTGGCGTCTTCTTAGGGAGCCTTCAAGGCTCCCGACTCAGACCTGTCCGACCAGGAGTATTTCAGCTGGGAGCCTTCAAGGCTCCCGATCCAATATTCACTTATCGACTAAAATACCCCCGTCGTATTTATGTATATTAGGGGTACAATATGTAATTTTATATCTCTATTCCTATAAATAGTTGTCCATTTCATGAATAAAGATTACGCGAATTTAATATTCTATGCTCTGTTTTTGCTCGTTCTCTCTCTCTCTTTAGCACTCTGTTGTTTAGGCGTGTCTCTCGGTCAATTCAACATCCTAAAAGGTACGAAGAGCGTGGAATCCAATATTGACTTGCCTCCAACGTACAACGCCACCTTCGCCGCCTGCTGTTGAATCGCTTCAAGGTCACAGTGTCCACCTGCCTCGTTTCGATCAAGTTCCCAAGAGACGGGAACCACATCTGATAAACTAGAGGCATGATCCAACAACTTTGTGATAGTGAACTCACCTCCAACCTACAAGGCCATCTTCGGCCGCCCGCTGCTGAATCGCTTCAAGGTCGTGGTGTCCACCTACCACTTTACGGTCAAGTTCCCAGGAGACGGGAGGTGATCACTGTTAGAGAAGATTTGGAGCAGTCACAGGTCTCTCACCTCCGGGCGGTAGGAACAATGGAACAGGAGCCACTTGCCCTACAGAACTGAAGGGAAGGGGGCCTTGAGACCAGCAAAACAACCTTGTAGACTCTCGTCGCCGAAGATGATCCCGGTAAATCTTTCTTGATAAGTGATAATTTTGATCCAGGATATAAAGAGCTTATGATTCAAACGCTTTGGGAACACTGCGACGTCTTCGCTTTGTCAGATGTAGAGATGTCTGGGATATCGGTTGATGTTGCCTGCCATCGGATGAATGTGAGGCCCACCGTTCGACCGATCAAACAGAAGATCAGAAACTTATTAATTGCACCGCCAGACCCATCAGAGAGGAGGTGTTGAAATTGAAGGAAGTAAGGTGCATCCGGAAGGTGTAATACCTCACCTAGGTCTCAAACGTCGTCATGGTCTAAAAGGGCAACGAAAAATGGTGGATGTGCGCAGACTCCATGAATTTAAATGTTGCCTGCCCAAAGGATTGCTACCCCTTGTCGAGGATCGACACCTTGGTAAATGCAGCTATGCGTCATTCTGTGATGAGCTTGTTAGATGCTTTCTCCAGATATCAACAAATCAAAATACACCTGACTGATATTGAGAAGACCGCCTTTTTTACTCCTGGAGCTTTTTTGATATAATGTAAAGCTTTATGGGCTTAAAAACGTGGGGGTAACATACCAACCTCTAATGGATGTAATATTTGTCTAATATACCAGCTATCACCGAATCAAGATGCACCTGACTAATTTTGATGTTTATGTCGATGATATCATTTTGAAAAGACGGACGATTGACAACATGTAAAAAATCTTCGAATTCTTTAAAATGTATGTTTGGGGCTTCAACCGATAAGTTCTTGAGTTATCTCCTAACCCATGAAAGTGTAAAGGCGAACCCGGATAAAATCCATACGCTAATTGACATGCCTCCATCATGAAACATCCGAGAGATTCAGAAGCTAATCAGTGGGATCATAGGTCTCAGCAGATTCATCTCAAGCTTGGGCGACAAGTGCGTGAGTTATTCAAAACATTCAGGAAAGCCAAAAGTTTTAATTAGAGAGACAAATGCCAATGATCCTTCAAAAGCCTGAAAGATGCCTTAGCTTCACCACCACTCCTCCAAAGTCCGAAGCCAAATGAAGAGCTCTCATTGTATTTAGGAGCGGGAGCTGAGGCTATCTGTTTTGTATCACTCAATGAGGAATCAAGAAGGCATTTTCTGTCTACTACACCAGCCGCATTATCCGAGGAGTGAAGGCTAGGTATTCAATTGTGGAGAAATTAACTTTTGTTTTAATTGTATCTACCTGTAGGTTGTGACTTTTTTTCCAAACGCATCCCATTTAGGTGATATTGAATCACTCGCTGAAGTCGGTGCTTTCCTTGAAAGGTGTGCATTTGCATTTACTATAAAGAAATTACAAAGGGCAAGGACCATGCCCCAACACAAAACAAAACGGTCACCTAGTAGCAGGTTCACAATAACTTCTATCCCATTCAACAAAAACCAACGAGAGATGACTATGATGTAGATTCCTAACTAAAAAAATATCCAGTAAGGCAAGCTGAGCACAACAATGTGCTGCCTCTTTTTGTGATTGATGCTTTTTTGGCCAAAACACTCTGACCGGCTACTAAATTAGGGAGTGGAGCTGGGCAACTTTGACATCACATACATACCCCGGACGGTCCATCAAAGCGCATGTTGTCGCGGACTTCCTGACGAATTTTTCGAAACAAGAACAATTGGAAAAGGTCAAAGTAATCAACAAGACTGACTCTTGTATCTAGATGACACAACGAACAAAACAGGAGTGGGATTAGGGCTTGCTTTGAGCAGTCCCGCAGGAGAACACTTATACCACTCAGTGGCGGCATAATTCGAGGTGACGAACAACCAGGTGGAGTTTGAACCTCTGATTGCCGGCCTACGTCTACCCTACGAGATGGGCTTCTGGATTCTTGCTGTGAAATCGAACTCACAATTGGTAATAATTAAATAAACAGAGAATTCAAGTCTAGAGAGGAAATAATGATCAAATACCTCATCAAAGTCAAGGCACAATTCTCGAAATTCACTCAATTCCGGATCGAACACATCGACAGAGAACTCGATTACAGACTTGCGATCCAGATGCGTTCCTCTGGGGAACAGAACGCCGTAGATACTTAGCCGACCGGTTATCAAAGAAATTGAAGTGATGGCGGTGGAAGACTAAGAGGCCAAGAGCTGGGTAGATCACGACATCAAGCATTTAGAAACGACAGACGTTGTAGAGGAGATCACAGTATTTGCTGATAGAGAGAATGCTCTTTCAAAAATCTACGATATCATCATACCTGAGGTGCACAAGGGAAAGCGAAGTGGAAGACATCTTTCGAGAAGTTCACTTCAGGGAGTGTGGGAGCCACTCGAGAGGGAAGACGTTGGTGCACCGAGTAGAGCGAAAAGGGTGCTTCTGGCCGACACTGCTAAAGGACTCCGAAGCATTCTTCAGGAGATGTGAGCAATGCCAGAAGTATGGTTCATTTTAACATCAGCCGGCCCACAAACTTCAACCAATCAAATCGACTCATGGCTTTTCATTGTCTGGGGTTTGGATATTCTGGGACAATTTCTACCTTCCAAAGGACAACGCCGCTTCCTCCTGGTAGTAGTAGACTACTTTTCAAAGTGGATCGAGGCTAAAGCTCTCGTTCAGACATTTGCGGACGTTGTCCCGAACTCGTCCGAACCAACTTGATCCGCCGCTATGGCCTGCAATTGATCATCATCACGGATAGCGGGATGCAATTTTTGGAATGGTAGGTCTAGAATTTTTTTCAAGATCAACGAATAAGCCTCAAATTCGCCTTAGTTCATCATCCTCAGACTAATGGCTATGCCGAGACAACAAATAAAATCATTTTCAAGATAGAAGGCACAAAAGGTAGTTGGGGATGTCCTTATGTCGGTTTGTAGGTCGTCAGTACGACTCCATCAATCGCAACCGGCGAAACACCGTTTATGCTCTCACGTGGAATGGAAGTTATGCTGCCGGTATAAGACAACCATTACAACCAAAGAGTCCTCTCAACTACGAAGTTCAACGAAGGGAATCTATCAGAATGGTTAGAAGTAGATAATGAGGGAACGATGCTTATGCTGGATTTTACAGAAGTCCGAGCACAGTCAACCCCGTGGCAGGAAGATGTCAAGAGGAGAGTCGCCCAGTATTACAAATTGCATGTATGGAATAAAACTCTCTCCTGAAGATCTAGTACTGTGGAAGGTTGACCTTGCAGCACGAGGGAAGGCGGTTGGGAAGCTTAGCCAAACGTGGAGTGAGACCTACATCATTGACAGTCAGGCAGGACCCGGAGCATACAAGTTAAAGACCTATGCAAAGAATGAGGCCCCCCAAACCTGGAATAGAGACGACCTCAAGAAAATTTTTCCATAAAATCATCACTCCTTTGTTTTGTACTAAAATCCTTGAAGATGAAAAATATTTACTTTTTCATTTTTCGTTTGCAATTCAAAATTTTCTCCAGTGTTCTGCGAAAATTATATATAAAATTAACGAACAATTTTCTAATCAAAGGCCCAAAAAATTTCAGGTTAGGAAAACACTTGGGGAATTGGAAAAACCAGAAAATGACCAAAATGTCTACCTGACACTCGGAAGAACGGTAGGGCACAGAGCCAAGATCGGCCGACCTTTCCCGAAAATGAAGACTGCTAATCATGACGCCAAGATCGCTCGACTGAGCATGAAATAGAAGAACGACAGGTCGCAACGCCTAGATTCCCCTGCTTGCTGGAAAATGAAGACTTCCAGCCGTGGCATCAAGATTGCTCGCCGAGCTTGAAATGGAAGAATGGTAGGGTGCGATGCCATGATCGCTATGCCTTACCTGAGAATCAAGGGCTACTAGCCGTGGCGCCAACATCACCCTGCTGAGCATGAAACAGAAGAACGATAGGCCGCAACGCCAAGATCGCCCGACCTTACCTGAAAGTGAAGATTGTCAGTTGTGGTGCCAAGATTGCCCGACTGAGCATGAAATAGAAGAATGGTTGGCTGCATCACCAATATCGTACGACCTTCCCTAAAAATGAAGACTGCTAGCAGCGGCGCCAAAATCGCTCGACTGAGCATGAAATAGAAGAAAAGCAGGCCGTGATGCTAAGATTGCTCGACCTTGCTTGAAAGTGAAGACTGCAAGCCGTTGCCAAGATTGTCCGACTGAGGTTGAAATAGAAAAAAGACAGGCCACAATGCCAATGTCACCCGATCTTGATCGAAATAGAATACTGCTAGCTGCGGTGCCAAGATCGCTCGAGTGAGCATGGAAAAGAAGAACGACATGCCATGGCACCAAGATTGCCCAACCTTGCCCGAAAATGAAGATTGTCAGCCGTGATGCTGTGATCGCCCGACTGAGCATGAAATAGAATAACGGTAGGCCGCAGTGTCAAAATCGCGTGCCATGCCTGAAAATGAAGACAACCAACCATGGAGCCAATATTGCCCGACTGAGCATGAAATAAAATGGCAAGCCGCGACGTCAAGATCTCATGGCCTTGCTTGAAAATTAAAACTGCCAACTGTGGCGCCAGAATCACCCGGTTGGGCATGAAATAAAAAATAACCACTTATGTCAGCAATTTCCCACAGACTAGGTCCAAAAGCTAGATTGAACAACCGAGCTATTTGGACTGCCCGGTTGAACTCAGGTTACACAAGCAACTCATTTACATACAAATAAGATCCTTTTCCCAGAGTCGGACAACCCGCGAGGGTGGATAGATAAGCTATCTCTTGGAGTCATAAAAGCACGTGCTAGCTACCGAAAGACAAGCATTTTGCAAAAGAACAAAAAAACAAGGCGAATTAAATAAAGGAAGTTAAGAAAACTGGAAAAGACTTCTATTCATTTCCACAAAAGATGTACAAGATTTTCCTGTGAATACATGGGTGTCCGCCAGCTAAGCATGGCGAATGGTGCTAACATTATCAATATTTCTTTACATATAAATGAAATAAAAGAAGTGATGCATATATGAGACCAGGCGGCTGCAGGTTCGCCACCGCTTCTCGCTTCCCCATCTGACTGATCCGCCCCGTCATCTTCATTCTCAGAGTCAATAAAAAGAGAGGCGAATTGGTCAATATCTGCCCATGTGGGTTAACTAGTCCTCTCTTTACAAATTGCTCCGCTGCCATAACCAGGTTGACTTGAATCTGCTCTGAAAACGCCACCTCGTGATCTCCTTTGGAGATCATCGCGACCATCTTTCCTTTAGACCCTTATGTTTTGCCGTCAATGAGACAATGGTCTATTTATATTTGCGAGCCTTTGTCTCTCACGCCTGTGTCGGATCTCTTAGTTTCTTCCGTAGGTTGAAAAGCTCCAACTTAGCTTTCCTCTTGTCTTCCGCAACAACGACTACCATCTGGCTAGTGGCCTTCCTTTTCTGTTCCTCATGTACTAGGGCCTTCGTCTGCCAGTGAGAAACTGACAAGGCCAAAGTGCGCACTGGTCGAAGGTCTCACATAGATCATTGTAGCCCATGCCTGCCAACACGGAGTTGAGGCAGTCGTATTGGATCACTTCCGTTAAGAATCTGGGAAGATCTGGCGCCTCTCTATGGGGAAGACTTGTGAACCAATCCCTTTGGCTATCCACAATTATGTACCGGCCACCCGAACTCCCTAACACATCACTCTAGTCATCTAGCCAGCCTACTCACCCTAGAGGCAACCCTTCTTCCTGAGACAAAGGAGGAGGCGATGCTGAATCTTCATCAGCAGATCTTTTAACTTTGCGATCCTAGCCCGCTCTAGGATTTTAGCTTCGGAACCCTCGTTATCCCAAGAATCACATACAACCAACATGGGAGACAAATGTTGCGCGGCATCTCTTTCCTGAGGGTCGAGGTAAGGGAGAGCCTCTTCCTCTCAGGTAGTCCTCTCGGGAGAGCTTCTTCCCTAGAGTTCGACTCTTGAAACTCTAATGAGCCAACAATTCCAACAAAAAAAAAAAAGGGAAAAGAAAAGAATGAAAAGAAAGGAAATTTTTTACGNCCATGCCTGAAAATGAAGACAACCAACCATGGTGCCAAGATTGCCCGGCTGAGCATGAAATAAAATGGCAGAACGCGACGTCAAGATCTCATGGCCTTGCTTGAAAATTAAGACTACCAACTGTGGCGCTAGAATCGCCTGGTTGGGCACGAAATCAGAAATAACCACTTATGTCAGCAATTTCCCACTGACTAGGTCCAAAAGCTAGATTGAAAAACCGAGCCATTCGGACTGCCCGGTCGAACTCAGGTTACACCGACAACTCATTTACATACAAATAAGATCCTTTTCCCAGAGTCGGACAACCCGCGAGGGTGGATAGATAAGCTATCTCTTGGAGTCATAAAAACACGCGCTAGCGATTGAAAGACAAGCATTTTGCAAAAGAACAAAAAAAAAACAAGGCGAATTGAATAAAGGAAGTTAAGAAAATTGGAAAAGACTTCTATTCATTTCCACAAAAGATGTACAAGATTTTCCTGTAAATACATGGGTGTCCGCCAACTAAGCATGGCGNCCCAGAGTCGGACAACCCGCGAGGGTGGATAGATAAGCTATCTCTTGGAGTCATAAAAGCACGTGCTAGCTATTGAAAGACAAGCATTTTGCAAAAGAACAAAAAAAAAAAAAACAAGGCGAATTGAATAAAGGAAGTTAAGAAAATTGGAAAAGGCTTCTATTCATTTCCACAAAAGATGTACAAGATTTTCCTGTAAATACATGGGTGTCCGCTAACTAAGCATGGCAAATGGTGCTAACATTATCAATATTTATTTACATATAAAGGAAATAAAAGAAGTGATGCATATATGGGACCAGGCGGCTGTAGGTTCGCCACCGCTTCTCGCTTCTCCACTTGACTGATCTGCCCCGTCATCTTCATCCTCTGAGTCGATAAAAAGAGAGGCGAATTGGTCAATATCCGACCATGTGGGCTAACTAGTCCTCTCTTTACGAAGTGCTCCGCTGCCATAGCCAGGTTGACTTGAATCTGCTCTGAAAACGCCACCACGTGATCTCCTTTGGAGATCATCGCGACCATCTTTCCTTTGGATCCTTATGTTTTGCCGTCAATGAGACGATGGTCTATTTATAGTCGCGAGCCTTTGTCTCTCACGCTTGTGTCGAATCTTTTAGTTTCTTCCGTAGGTTGAAAAGCTCCAACTCAGCTTTCCTCGTCTTCCGCAACAAAGACTACCATTTGGCTGGTGGCCTTCCTTTTTTGTTCTTCATGTATTAGGTCCTTTGTCTGCCAGTGAGAAACTGACAAGGCCAAAGTGCGCACCGGTCGAAGGTCTCACATAGATCATCGTAGCCCATGCTTGCCAACACGGAGTTGATGCAGTCATATTGGATCACTTCCGTTAAGAAGCTGGGAAGATCTGGCGCCTCTCTATGGGGAAGACTGGTGAACCAATCCCTTTGGCTATCCACAATTATGTACCGGCCACCCGAACTGCCTAACACGTCACTCTAGTCATCTAGCCAGCGTACTCAACCTAGAGGCAGCCCTTCTTCCTGAGACGAAGGAGGAGGCAATGCTGAATCTTCATCAGCAGGTCTTTTCACTTTGCGATCCCAGCCCGCTCTAGGATTTTAGCGTCGGAACCCTCATTATCCCAAGAATCACATACAACCAACATGGGAGACAAATGTTGCGCGGCATCTCTTTCCTGAGGGTCGGGGTAAGGGAGAGCCTCTTCCTCTCAGGTAGTCCTCTCGAGAGAGCTTTTTCTCTCGAGTTCGACTCTTGAAACTCCAATGAGCCAACAACAAAAAAAAAAAAAAAAAAAAGGAAAAGAAAACAATGAAAAGAAAGGAAATTTCTTACCAACTCTAGATTTTCTCTGGGCTTCCTCAATCATGAAACGTCATCTCCCCTTCCTTGAGGCTTCTTCTCCCTTGGCTTCCTTTCGGAGGCCTTTGATGACGCCACCTTCATCCTTTTANCCCCATCATAAAAAAAAAAAAAAAAAAAAAAAAAAAAAAGGGAAAAGAAAACAATGAAAAGAAAGGAAATTTCTTACCAATGCTAGATTTTCTCTGGGCTTCCTCAATCATGAAACGTCGTCTCCCCTTCCTTGAGGCTTCTTCTCCCTTGGCTTCCTTTCGGAGGCCTTTGATGCCGCCACCTTCATCCTTTTCTTCTCTTTGCCATCCAATTTTTCGCACAAGCTCTCAGTCATGTCGTCGAAAGTCTCGAGCCATATGACCCTGTTGATGATGTCCCGCTCAACGAAATGGAACGGACAATTCATATCCCTCAATCATATCAACATAACATCAGATGTGTTTCGACATCAGCGTCAATCTCTTCACTTCTTTGCTAATGGGTCGGGCGGAAATCCCCTAGCCCCTTCAATTCGTAGCAATTACACATTTTGACTGCCAATCCATGACCTTACTCTCGACCTTGTCACCCAAAGNCTCTCAGTCATGTCGTCGAAAGTCTCGAGCCATATGACCCTGTTGATGATGTCCCGCTCAACGAAATGGAACAGACAGTTCATATCCCTCAATCATATCAACATAACATCAGATGTGTTCCGACATCAGCGTCAATCTCTTCACTTCTTTGCTAATGGGTCGGGCGGAAATCTTCTAGCCCCTTCAATTCGTAGCAATTACACATTTTGACTACCAATCCATGACCTTACTCTCGACCTTGTCACCCAAAGTTTGGGGCTAGAAGATAAAATGACGTAGCCATCTTGATCCACCTTGAACCTGAAGAAATAAGAGAAGAGTTTGATGGACCACAGTATTTTTGCCCGTCGGAGGAAAACGACGAAAGTCATGACTATTGCCNGAAGATAAAATGACGTAGCCATCTTGATCCACCTTGAACCTGAAGAAATAAGAGAAGAGTTTGATGGACCACGGTATTTTTGCCCGTCGGAGGAAGACGACGAAAGTCATGACTATTGCGATAGAATTAAGTGTCACATATGCAAGAATGATATTGTAACTATTGAAGATAGTTCTCATCTCACTGTAAAATGATAGCTTCAGACCGTATCGGAACTGATCGACATGCATGGCCAGGCTATCGCCAAAGTTACGAGCCGATTTCTCACCTCCGCAGCCGGTCGAAGGACTTCCAGCCCGAAGACAACCCCTCTGAAACGACTGACACAACTCCGGGTGAGTTCACCGAAGAGTTCTGAGGAGCACTTGGGAGTCATGAGAGACGAGGAGAAGATGGAGTCACACAGAGGAGGAAGATGGCGTGAGTGGCTAATCAACTGATTCACAAATTTATAGCACATGATAGAAGTCGAAGCGACATAAGGGCAGAAGGGTATTTTTGCCATATCAAAGCGCGAGAAAAGAGTCAAATCCAACACACATGCCGATGAACCAAAAATTAAACATGCATTTATGAATATATATTAAAGAAAAACAAATATTTACACATTTTTTATTCGGCTACAACCACTCGATAGGAAAGAAAATTCATTTCGTTAAAGACTACTTGGAAAGGAAAAAAAATTACAATACTATTGTTTGCAACCTCAACCGGGACATACCCTAACTAAGACAACCATTTATACATTATATCTCCTCCTATCCTAACCTTACCTATTCTATTCATTTTATAAGACAACTAGGAGATCAAAACTTCTTCACGGACGGTAGTGAACTCGGCTCTTAGAGATTTTAGCTGCTCCATAAGAGTGACCTCATGAGCCTATTTCACGGCTAATTCTTCCTCCAACTGATCTAGCTGCGCATTCCGGAGTTGAAGACGATTAATTTCTTGGCCCGATGGAGCCTTAGTCTCATGAAAACGAAGTTCAACCAAGTCGGAAGAGCCTTGCGCACCTGTCACTCTCGNATTCTTCCTCCAACTGATCTAGCTGCGCATTCCGGAGTTGAAGACGATTAATTTCTTGGCCCGATGGAGCCTCAGTCTCATGAAAACGAAGTTCAACCAAGCCGGAAGAGCCTTGCGCACCTGTCACTCTCACCTGGCCGACTGCCGGGCATATCGATTCATCCCTGCGTGGTCCTTCGAATCACCCGGAGTCTTTAGCAGACTCCAAATTCGTTGCAATATCGATCTGAGCAACATCGTTCAACGAAAGGTAAAATCTTCGTACTCGTCAGAAGAGGGGCCGATCATACAATTCATGTCCGAGGTGGTGAAGGAGGAAACTCCCTCTCTATCCTCCCGCTTCTTCGGCGNCTTCGAATCACCCGGAGTCTTTAGCAGACTCCAAATTCGTTGCAATATCGATCTGAGCAACATCGTTCAACGGAAGGTAGAATCTTCGTACTTGTCAGAAGAGGGGCCGATCATACAATTCATGTCCGAGGTGGTGAAGGAGGAAACTCCCTCCCTATCCTCCCGCTTCTTCGGCTGAAGATGAGAGACGAGCTTGGAAGTATCCGCGGATCGGGGGCATCCCCTTGGTCATTAGTAGCCGGAGCCTCCAGAGGTATCTTGTAAAGGCAGGCTCTTGATCCCGCCCTACCCTCAGCTTGGGAAAAACTGAAGGACGGATTGGTTGTTCCGTCCAAGCATCATTAGGACAAATTTTTCCCATTGTGCAACGTTTCTTCACGTGAAAATCTCTCTGCATTAAGGAACCCTTCGCGGGACTACCATTGTTTGAATTCAACGATTCTATTTTGACCGTCGGCTTGGAAGCCTTCACCTCAGGCACAACACCTTTATTGGGCCGTTCGCTCTTAGAAGTTGACTTGGCCCTCTTCTTCATGGCTTGGAATACAATAGCACAAGCTTCCTCACTTATGGATTTGGGAAGCTGCCCCCCCTCCCTATTCAAAGCCACAGAGAAGAGAGATCAATCTAAAGGGATGCATGAAAGATGAGTTCCCCTATCTCATTTTCTTTATTTATAATGATCTTGCACATAAACCAAGAAGTAGTTAACTATTGCACATTAAATAATCATGAGTACCACTAACTTGTTTGAAAAGTTAATATTCTCTTGTCCTTATTATGACTGTCGCTATCAAGAAGTAAGAGAATCGAGAAACTTTAATATGATATCAAACATTTGTTAGCACGAATTTCGAGGATATCCCATGGCCAGTGGAGGAAGACGACATGAAATCATGAAGGTCCACTAGGGATAATCTGCTACCTCATGCTTAGTTGGCCGGCTCGCATAGACCGAAGAAAAGCATTCCCAGAATGATGGAATTTGACCACCTTCCTAGAAATCAACTTGCCGGAACAAGACCTGTGCAGGTAAATCCGACACCTTTCTAGTCCGGTCTAACGAGCGAAGCGAAACGCTCTGGCTTGAAACAGTTGGATAGAGCATTCCAANAAAAGCATTCCCAGAATGATGGAATTTGACCACCTTCCTAGAAATCAACTTGCCGGAACAAGACCTGTGCAGATAAATCCGACACCTTTCTAGTCCGGTCTAAAGAGCGAAGCGAAATACTCTGGCTTGAAACAGTTGGTTAGAGCATTCCACTCGACCTGTACATGGATAAACTCTCGAAAAATAACCAAATCGATAATTTCCCCCTCCCCCCTCCGCCTCCCCCTCCCCCTCCCAAAGAACGACTGTTGAGCCAAAATGAAGCCAAACGGAAGGTTTTCATAAGATCTAGCTTTGTTCGACCGGACGTCTTCTTAGGGACTTGACTCTGTCCGACCGGGAGTTTCCCAGAATCCCGGTCCCATCCAACCAGGAGTTTTCAGGGCTCTTGGTTCACTATTCTTGTATTGAGTAAAATATCTCCGCCGTATCTATGTTTATTAGGGGTTCAATCTGTAATTATACATCCCCCATTATTATAAATAGGGTCTATTTTATGAATAAAGGTTACGTGAATTTACTAATCTCTCTCACTCTCACANATCTCCGCCGTATCTATGTTTATTAGGGGTTCAATCTGTAATTATACATCCCCCATTATTATAAATAGGGTCCATTTTATGAATAAAGGTTACGTGAATTTACTAATCTCTCTCACTCTCACACTCTCTCTCTCCTTAGTGCTATTTTCCTTAGGCGTATCTCCCTGACAACTTTGGATTCAACAGCTAAAATTCTCTTTAGAAAATATTTCCTTGGATTGAAGAAGAGGCAAAAACAACCAAATTAATCATCTAATATTTGAACTTGAATATATAAAATAGCTGCAACATAAACTTAAAAAGAAAGAGCAGTGCATGTCTATCTCTCCATGCATAACGTTTCTCGATTGAATAGGAGGGATCTCCATGCATAACTTTTCTCGATTGAACAGGAGGGAATTAGAAGGTGATAGCTTATGTAACATCTAACTTTCACGTTTGCATCAACACAAAGGTATTCCCAATGATATAATTTTCAAAAAAAAAAAAAACAGTGCTTAATCTTTTTTGAAAAAATGTTTCTTTGGATTGAAGAAGATGCAAGAGCAAACAAATTAATCATCTAACGTCAGAACTATAATATATAAAATAGCCTCAACTTAATTTTTTTTTAAAAAAAAACAATGTACATATATCTCTCATTCCATAACTTTTTCTAATTGCGCAGGAGGAAAATGAAAGGTCATATCAATATCTAGTATCTCACTTTCAACACACAAACATTTCAAATGGTATAATTTCAAAAAAAAAAGAAAAAGAAAAAAGTAGTGTTCAAATTTCTCTCAAGAAAATGTTTCTCTGGATTGAAGAAGAGATAAGAGTAACCAAATTAATCATCTAACAACAGAAACTTGAATATATAAAATAGCTTCAACATGAATTTTTTTTAAAAAAAGAGTAGTGCACATATGTCTCTCTATTCATAACTTTTCCTAATTAAGCAGAAGGAAATGGAAGGTGATTATTTATGTAGCATCCAGCCTTCACGTTTGCATCAACACAAAGTCATTCACATGCAATAATTATTAAAAATATTTTTCAAATTTCTCTCCAAAAATGTTTCTCTGATAAAAGAAGAGGCAAGAGCAACCAAATTAATTATCTATGATCGGAACTTGAATATATTAGAAAATTTTCAACATAAATTAAAAAAAAAAATTGTGCACATATATCCCTCATTCCATAATTTTTCCTGATTGAGCAGGAAGAAAATGGAAGGTGATAACTTATTTAACATCTAGCCTCCAAGTTTACATCTAAACAACGACATATCAAATACATAATTGTAAAAAAAAAAAACAATGTGTTAAAATTTCTCTCCGGAAAATGTTTCTCTGGATTTAAGAAGAAGCAAGAGCAAACAAATTAATCGCCTAATATAAGAACTATAATATATAAAATAGCCTCAACATAAATTTACAAAAAAAAAAAAAAAAAAAAAAGAGTGCACATATATCTCTTTTCATAATTTTTCTTGATTGAGAAGGAGAAAAATAGTTGGTTGGTTGAAGTGGAGGAATGCTTCGGGCCTTTTGTGTGATAGAAAAGTACCTCTTAGATTGAAAGGAAAAATTTATAAGACGGCGATGAGACTTGCAATGCTCTATGGCGCTGAATGTTGGCCTTTAAAAGAGAAGCATAATAATAAGTTAAGTGTTGCCGAGATGAGAATGATTAGGTGGATGAGTGGTTTTACACGTAGAGACAAAATGCGAAATGAATATATTCGTGATAGGGTTGGTGTAGGTCCTGTGACGATTTACACTTAGAGACAAAATGCGAAATGAATATATTCGTGATAGGGTTGGCGTAGCTCCTGTTACGGATCAAAATTAGAGAGAAAGTCGTCTTAGATGGTTTGGTCACATTAAACGTCAACCATCTGATGATCCGATTAGGAAAGTAGATGTTTTAGATTCGACTTGTGTTAAGAAAGGGAGAGGTAGACCTAGGAAGACTTGGGCTTATTGTATAAAAAATGATCTTAATGTACAAGAACTAAATAAAAACATGACACTAAATAGGATTCAATAATGGGAGAAAAAGGATTCATGTAGCCGACCCCACGTAGTGGGATTAAGGCTTTGTTGTTGTTGTTGAGAAGGAGAAAAATAGAAGGCGATATCAATATCTAGCATCCCACCTTCACGTTTGCATCAAAACTTTAATATATAAAATTGCTTCAAGATAAATTTTCAAAAATAAGAGCAATGTACATGGATCTCTTCATTCATAACTTTTCTTGATTGAACAGGAGGAAAATAAAAGNCTATCTAACATCAAAACTTTAATATATAAAATTGCTTCAAGATAAAATTTCAAAAATAAGAGCAATGTACATGGATCTCTTCATTCATAACTTTTCCTGATTGAACAGGAGGAAAATAAAAAATGATAACTTATCTAGCATCGAACCTTCATATTTGCATCAACTCAAATGCATTCCCAATGATTTTTATTTTAAAAAAACAAACAATACTTAAATTATTATATAGAAATTATTTTTCTAGATTGAAATTTTTTTTGTAACAACTAAAACTCCAGATTTCCATTTGATCAATAAAAAATTGAAGTGAAGGCAGAGAGAAAAGAAGATAATATGTATTGTACCAAATAAAATAGATATGCTCATATATCTTTCCAGAAAATGGTTCTCTCGATTGAAGAAAAGGCAAGAGCAAGCGAATTACTATAACATCGTAACTTCAATAAAAAACATAGCTTCAAGATATATTAAAAAAAAAAAGAGAGCAGTGCACATATATCTTAAAGCAGAGATAATGAAATGCAATTAGAGTAATCAAACTAGTCAACTTGTTGATCTTTCAGNGAAGTGAAGGCAGAGAGAAAAGAAGATAATATGTATTGTACCAAATAAAATAGATATGCTCATATATCTTTCTAGAAAATGGTTGAAAAAAAGGCAAGAGCAAGCGAATTACTATAACATCGTAACTTCAATAAAAAACATAGCTTCAACATATATTAAAAAAAAAAGAGAGCAGCGCACATATATCTTAAAGCAGAGATAATGAAATGCAATTAGAGTAATCAAACTAGTCAACTGGTTGATCTTTCATGATTTCCATTGGGTTAATGCAATTTGTCAGGCAAGCAGAGAGAACAAAATGAGAAAATCATAAAACGGAAAGAATCAAACCACAAAAAGGTAAACCTTTAGGATGATACAACAAAAATCATCATACCATGAAAGCACCCAAATGGAAAATTCTAAAATGAAAATCTTTCAAACCATCCCAACAGAGAACAGTTTGAGAGAAACATACAGAGATAGGCAACAAGAGTCGACGACATTGAGGACGAATGGAGTGGAGCTCGCAACTGGGTTTCTTCCCTAAAGACACAGNAACCATCCCAACAGAGAACAGTTTGAGAGAAACATACAGAGATAGGCAACAAGAGTCGACGACATTGAGGACTAATGGAGTGGAGCTCACAATTGGGTTTCTTCCCTAAAGACACATGTTATGATCGAGAATGGGGAGGGGACGAGTGGTATTTGCAGGGATTGAGGTAGGAATTTCAGCTAATCGAGAGGGCTAGCGGCGACTTTTTGAAGTTGGAACAGAGTTTATACCGCTGAACACACTCGCCCCCTGCCGTTTCGTCGATCTACAGTCAGACGCCTGCGAAGCGCTTGAAATAAGCGGGCTCCCAAACACCGCGGTGTCCTTTTCAGGGATGAGAAATGACAAAAACGGGGTGCCAAACTCGAAAATTACATTGCACTTAGAAATTAAGATTATGTGAGCTTTGACCAAATTTCACTCGCACAAAATGCTTACTATAGAATAAAAATGCACATGGAAATATATCACTAGAATTAGAAATCTAAGCTTTGTGCTGATATAAGAAGAGAGCTCCCCCTAAATTGGTAGTCATCATTTGCAAGTTGCACAAACTAGGATGATCCACATTTAACCAACATTCAAGCACATTGAGGACACCTAAAACTTGAAACTTTCTTTTATTCTGCNTTCACTCGCACAAAATGCTTACTATAGAATAAAAATGCACATGGAAATATCTCACTAGAATTAGAAATCTAAACTTTGTGCTGATATAAGAAGAGAGCTCCCCCTAAATTGGTAGTCATCATTTGCAAGTTGCAACAAACTTAGATGATCCGCATTTAACCAACATTCAAGCACATTGAGGACACCTAAAACTTGAAACTTTCTTTTATTCTGTTATACATTCCTAAGATATTCTTTATTTCTATTCACGAACTCTCCCCTCAAATATATAAAAAAATATTCTTATCGGGATCTCAAGGTTGGTGAAGTTCCTAACAACTAAGCCCATAAAAAAGTAGCAGGTAGATCCCTCTAGCTTTGGTGTCGATGAACGTAATACCTAAAATACTATTGTCAAATATCATACTAAGCAATATGCATGGTAACTAACCAATTAGGGGCTGTTTGGGATCACTTTTATTTTTTTTTAATATTTTGTTTTGTTTTTGTTTTAATTTGAAACNCCATAAAAAAGTAGCAGGTAGATCCCTCTAGCTTTGGTGTCGATGAACGTAATACCTAAAATACTATTGTCACATATCATACTAAGCAATATGCATGGTAACTAACCAATTAGGGGCTCTTTGGGATAACTTTTATTTTTTTAAATATTTTGTTTTGTTTTTGTTTTAATTTGAAACAAAAATGTTTGGCTATTTGATTAAAGTATGATTGTTTTTAAAAACACTCAAAATACTTATCAGTTGTTTTGAGTATTTTTAAAATCATGTTAATTTTTCTTAGAAACAAAAAATAGAAACATGAAACATACACACTAACCATACATGTTTTTATAAACAGAAGGGAAAAAAAATAATCCCAAACAAGCCCTTAAGATAGAAGTTAATTGAAATCATGTCACGTTTACTCATAAAAATATGTTTTAAAATCGAATAATATCATAGCCAATAGGTTAAAAATCTAATTAAGAATAGAGCACAACTCAACATACATCTATCCAACTAGGAATACGGCTTAATGCAACATCCATCCTAAAGACATCCAACCAATAGAGATGAATCAATCGAACCTGCATAGAGAAATTAGTCAGACCAACATAGATATTATTAAACACAATCATTCTAAACAGGAAGCATCGTTATAGGCATGTTTAAAACAAATAAAACTAATATAAAACTAATAAAAAAACCTATAAAATAACTAACAAAAGGAAAAAAAATATTGCTTAGACCATGAAATTGTTCATCTCAATGGGCATGATTTGTATTTGGTTGAGTGTAGAATTTTATATTTTCCAGTCTTGTTTGGGTGATCCTCATGTGCCAGTTTGCTGATAGTCTTCGAGAATCGTATTGTTCAGTTAAGTAATCATTCCGATGTGAAAGCTATAGAATATAGCATTTGCAAATATATTATGAGGATGGTTTTGAAATAATTTATGAAGAAGGAATTGCCTGTTTTAATTCTTGCTTGATTCCCTTTATTGAACCACTTATGAGAGAAATATCTCTAAATGCAACATTGGTTGTAGGAAAAAATTATATCTGGTATTCGGATAAAATTCTATAAGGATGAGCTTGAGATCAATATGATTTGTTTTGAGAATAGCGCAATACAAATTCATAATGTGAAACTTTAATCTCATCACAAATACAATGATTTCCAAGCCTGTCTTTATATAAATTGGATCAAATATATCTTGACATGTTTTTTTTTTTAGGCTGTACTAAAATATTCTTTTGTTTTTATATGTTCTATCATGGGCAGTGTGCTATAGTGCTTATCATAATATCAGTGTGTGCAAAGGTATGTACTAGGGTGAACATTTTAATTTACTAGTTAGACACATCTAGTATAACTTCTTCTCACTTAATCTCCATGTAGATCTACTTGTGTAATATGCACACAAATAATCTCTCTTATTTTTGCTGACAATTGGCATAAATATGTTAAAAGCATTACAAGTAGCCCTTTTCATATTCTTGCTATGTCTAATTTAGATAATGCTAAGTTAGGGTCTGTTGGCTGTTTTCAATTTTGATTGACGGATAAATAACTCAGCTTGACTTGACAGATTTTTAGGTTGGGTCAACTTGAGTTTGGTCAAGTTGGTTTTGAGTTGGGATTTTTGACACTGGTGATTATCTTTCTTTCAGATTCGGGTCTTATCCAACTAGACCCACAAAATTGATTTGACATTTGAGGAATACCTTCAAATTTTAATTGATAAAAACCATTAGATTTTGAAAAAAAAGCTTTTCATTGTCAGATGCATTTCTCTCCATGTTCATTGAAATTGGAATCTTTAGAAGGGTTATTTTCTCTCCTTTCTAGTTAGCACTTATTCTAGAGAAGCTTTAATTTTTAATTAATAAAAACTGAAATCTGAAACAGTTCTATCGTTAGTTGGGGTTCTTGTGCTTTGACATATCATACCCTTTATACAACTTTGATTTCCATGCTAATTTTGGCAAGCTTATGCTAACCTTTCTTTTAATTCTATCGGCTCGAATGAGGCACTTTGATATAGATTGGAGTCCTTTTTTTATTATCACTAATATTATTGCGTAGCTATGCTCAAGATTGAAATTCTTTAGTTTTCCTGAGGCCTTTGCGGAAGATGGCACCATCTCATGCAGTTCGTATCACTTGAATGCCATTTTGTGTACTTATTAGCTATATTGTGAAAAATTACGCATACGTCTACTATCTTTGGTCGAGTATGCTATCAGTCTGTTAGAGAACTCCTTCCGCCTCGGGCTCCTTTGAGTCGAGTGGCCCCACAGAGCCCACACCAAGCCTGTCAAATAATTTGAAGACATATTTTAGGGGCAAGTCTAAAAAGACAATTTAGTAATTTGTTAATTATTATTATTTTGATATAAATAGGGTTTAATATGATTAGGTTTAGGGTATGTAATTGTTATTTTTAACCTTAGGAGTTGGAATTTGAGAGAGAATTGTCTGTCTCCCGTCTTGTAGGTTTTTTTGTTATGTACTTGGGATTGTGTTGTTTTGTGTTTGTCGAGTAAAAAAATGTTGAAATTTGTCTCGTTCCTAACAAATTGGTATTGTAGCTTCACTTGGGAGTAATGGCATCCAAGAAGGTCAATGATTTGGAGGAAAAGTTCGGAGAGGCAAGCCAATTCAAGTCGTTCATGGAGGGGAGGTTCTCGTCCATGGAGGGGTGGTTCTTGCCATGGAGGGGTGATTCATGACCTTGGGAAAATTGATGAAGAGGCTCGTGGACTTTCACCCCATCTGGGAAAAAATACCCCTCGGGCGGAATCGCTAGGGACAATGCTAAGGGGTGCAAGTTTGACTTGGAATAGATCCACATGATCCTTGCAAGAGGGGTTATGCAAGGGGTAGTGCCACTGTCTTCAGCATATCTGGGACAATAGGATCGTGTAAATACATGTGGATTAGGCTAGAGTGACATCAGACAAACAGGATCGCGCGACATGCGAGTTGGAACGAGCGACAGCTGCAGAATGAGACGATGACGTGTGATTGTAGGCTGGAGAAGATCGATTCAAAGGATTTTGATCTGAAATGGGAAGTGCTGTGAGCAAAATATCGGTCCATAGATGCATCCAACTATGCTGTTGCCTTTTTCTACGACAACTGTGACAACCTTCCAAGCGTAAGCTCATTCATGAGTTTGTGGGGATTGATAAAATCGATAATTGGGTGAATCGAGCTTATGAAATAAGGAAAATTACTGTGGGTTGAGGAGGGGAATCCAATCACCGCTTCAAGGGTGTAATGAGTTTTAGTTGAGAAAATTGGGGAGACTAAGGGCCAGCTTATTGGTACCGCTCCAACGTAGTGGGAAAATTTTGTTAATAGGAGGCGAAGCGGGGAAGGAGTCGCGTCTTGCGTTAGCTTCGCGCGTTAGGGTGAAAAATTTCTCTCGTGCCCCTCTTTGCTCCCCGTCGCCCTCGCCCTTTCTCCACGGCAAATCCTCTTTCCACGAAGCTTCTCTCTCCCTCAACTACCTCATCTACAACCCTGTCACTCTTCTCCGAGCTTCATGGCGAATCCTCTTCTTCGAGCTTCGAAGCAAGGCTCCAAGGCGACTCCTCATCGATAATGATGTTATTCCTCTGATCAAAGGCTCCGAGAGTACCGTATTCGGGACAAAGAGATGGAATTTGCAAAGTTTGAGGAAATTGAAACTTCTTCTTCTTCAATGCTTTGCCTTTGTAGAATATGCCATGAGGAGGAGGAAGAGGGAGCCACAAGCATGGAATCCCCATGCGCTTGCTCTGGAACGCTGAAGGTAACTAATCAAACAGTGGAAACGATTGTCTTTGTCTGAATGTATGGCTGATTTGAGGAAGGAAGCACAATTTGTGAAATTTGGCTTCAGGTTGCTAGACTGCTCCCAAATAGTAGAAATTAAAGAAAAAAATGATCTTTTTTTTTGGTTGGAATTTTAATTTTGCTTTGATTTAGATTATTTCAGTTCTTTATAACAGTATTTGATGTTTCAGTACTTCAATTTTCTGTCGTTTTTTCATTGTTCTGCTCTTCAATATGGATTATATGCCTCTAATGTGCTGAACAAAATTTCTTGATTTTAATTAACCTCTCCATAAAGATTATATGCCTCAAACATGGAAATATGGGTTGACTCACCCATGATTCAAGTCAACCCAAAGACTTGGCTAAATCAAAGACATTAATATTGAATAAGTTATCAACACTCCCCCTTGAAAGTGCTTTGTTAATATATCTGC
This sequence comes from Phalaenopsis hybrid cultivar, assembly GCA_002079205.1. Lineage (NCBI taxonomy): Eukaryota > Viridiplantae > Streptophyta > Magnoliopsida > Asparagales > Orchidaceae > Phalaenopsis > Phalaenopsis hybrid cultivar. The sequence goes on along the minus strand of JXCR01135850.1, from coordinate 156,853 downwards.
TAGTTGTTCTTGAGTAATTTAGTGTTTCAGCTGAACTTTATCAACCAAAATTTGGATGAAATGAAGGCGGATGTTGACATGTTTTGTTTAATAATGAAATGCTGAATTTTTAGTCATTGCATTTTTTGTCTTATTGTCACAAAAAATATTAGTTGCACCATCTTCAATATGCAACTTCACATTGTATTCGTGGGTGTTGATACCAGTTTGCATTGAAATAGTTTAGGAAGGATGACATTGAAATAGTTTGAGACTTCTGTTCTATATTTTATTTTTCCCATATAGTTCTGTTGCAAACAGCTTAACCAAACAGGGGAGGAATGATCTTTATCCAACAACAACTGTCAGTAAGTTGTTCTGAATAAGCTGCCCCAAACAGCAAACCGATTTATTCTGATAATCTGTAGATTATCAGAATAATCTGCTTATCAGCATATTATAAATAATCAACAGCTGCCCCAAATAGACTCTGGGTAGCTGTAGCTTCACATCTTTTCTGCTGCAGTTGTGCTGCCCAAGGAAGTTGCTGCGGCGAAGCAGGCTGTTTGTTTGTTGCAGCTGTGTGAGAACAGCTGCGGAGCAACTGTTTCTGCAGAAATGACTATTCCGCCTCTCTTAAATAAAGCTGTTAAAAACAAAATATAAAATAATTTTTATATTAAACAAATTATTTCTTAAACAATAAATTTACATTAATTAATAATTAAGAAAACTTATATTTTTATCAAATAATTAAGAACATAAAAATATATTTATAAATTAATTAATTGATCATTAAATAACCATATATAAATTGGTTTAATTTTGATTAATTTGAAATTAACAAATTAATCATTAATTATTACTAAATTAAATTAACAAAATTAAAATTTATTATAAATAATCCATCTCCTCCCTCTCCCACCCGGTTTCGCCCAAAATCATAGCCTTCGGGAACGAACGCTACGGTACAGTTGTGATTAGGGCAAGCTGGGAAGGCAACAATGAGATATCTCCCGGTTTCGCTCAAAAGCACGGCCTTCGTGAACGAATCCTCTTGGTAGAGTCGCGATTAGAGCAAAGCTTGGAAAACAGCGATGAGATAGCTCCTAGTTTCACCCAAAACTATGGCCATCTCAGACGGTGGAGCGACAGGGATAAGCACGTAAAAATCCATCGCTTGAACGCCGACCGCGGTGTTCGATCCGCGTCCCGCGTTCCGCTTAAACTTCGTCTCGCTGTGCTCGGAATGTCGAGCCAAACGGCTGCGATTTGCGACTGCTAACCACGCCACACGAAAACCGCCGCGCCAAACGGACCCTAACACATAAGATTGCTGAAGATGTTGATCTTTGACAGAGAGGATACTTATGGTTGGGTTTATCAAATGGAGAGATATTTTGTTGATAATGAGCTGACGAAGGAAGAAAAATTGATGTTTGCAGCCCTATTTTTAGAAGAGAATGATCTAACTTGATATCGATGGAAAGAACTATGCCAACCAATCATAACTTAGGAAGAATTCAAGGATCGATTGTTGGAGCATTTTAGAATTGTGCGGGAAGGAGATTTACACAAAATAGTCTTTTGCATTAGTCAAAGAAGGGTCTGCCATGAATTATAGAGAGAAATTTTAGATGCAATCACATTGTTTGAGAGGGATATTAGAAGCAGTATTGGAAGGAAATCTCATGCAAGGGGGGTTGAGGCTAAAAATTTGAGAAGCACTTTGGTTGCTGAGACCGTGAGGATTGAATGAAAATATGAAATCAAAACAGTTGGTTGAAGTTAAAAACACCATGGAATGGGCTAATATGAGCAACATAAGTGGAGTGTCATACTGAAATGCTGCAACCACTACGAACCAAAAACTCAAATAATGTGATTCTAAAGTGAGGCTCCACTGGACAGAAAGAATGGGTCATAACTGGGAGTGATATTCAAATGTTTTGTCGAGACAGAGAGATGTAAGAGAAACAAGCCAAGAGGTTATGTTTTCGGTGTGAGGAGAAGTTTGTCCCAAGATATCGTTGCAAGGATTAGACTTTGCAGGTTCTCATAGTGTAACGTGGAGGCTAAGGATGAAGAAACAGAGGTGGTGGTGGTGGAGCAACACCCTCAGTTGGATGGAACAAAAATCTCATTGACTGGGAGTGACATTCAAATGTTTTGTCGAGACAGATCTAAGAGAAATGAGCAAAGGGATTATATTTTCAGTGTAATGAGAAGTTTGCCCCAAGGCGCCGTTGCAAGGATCAGACTTTGTAGGTTCTCATAGTGTAATGTGGAGGCAAGGGATGAAGAAATAGAGATGGTTCTGGTTGTGGTGGTGGAGGAACATGCTCACTTGGATGCAGCAGAAGTCTCATCGAAATTGGTGGTGAGATTCACACCGTAGCACACTATTAAAATTTAGGGACAAATTAGAGAGCAGGATGTAGTGATATTGGTAAATAGTGGAGCCACCCACAACTTCATCTCTCGCTCAAGTAGTGGAGCAATTATGGCTTGTGATGGTCAGACATATGAAATTTTTGAGTAATGATGGCGACATGATGGAGAAAAGCAGAAGAGTTTGTAAATGGTTGATTTTGACATTGTAGAGTATTCAGATGGTGGGGAATTTTCTTCCCTCAGATTTAGGAGGTACTGACGTGATATTGAGCATGGAATAGTTAGAGTCCTTAGGAGAGACTAAGTTGAATTGGAAACTTCTGACAATTGAGTTTTAGGAGGGAGACAATACCGTAGTGCTTCACTGTGACCCAAATTTATGTAAGACCTTGGTGACACTCAAGACCATGGTTAGGGCAATTCATGATGTAGGATTGAGATTCTTGGTCGAGTTGGATAGCATGGAAGAAACAAATGATACGAAGTAGATAGAAATTCCGACACCGATCCAACAATTCTACAACATTTTGCGTAAGTTTTTCAATTTTCATGTGGATTGCCGCCTCAGAGGGAACACAAGCATGCAACAAACTTGAGGCAAGGGGTTTTTTCCATCAATGTGTACCCATATCACTGCCCTCAGTTGCAGGAGGACGAGAACGAGAGATGCAGGAGTTAGGGATCATACAACCTACCATGAGTCCTTTCTTTAGCTCAGTCTTGTTAGTGAAGAAGGATGAGAGTTGACATATTTTTATGGATTATCAAGAAAATGAAGTATGACAAAAGATTGCATTTATTGTACTTATTATCCCGACCAAAATCATAGATATAGATGTCAATTATGCCTTATAGAACTATGTCATTTATGTTTAATCTTGATCATAGAGATTTCATAAAACCAAAAGAAAAATATAGATGTACCTAAAAAATTAGAAAATATAGAATTTGAACTAGAAAAAAATAAATCTTAATATTGAAAAAATACTTTTTAGATTAGAAAAACTAGAAGAAAAAGATAAAGAAAATAAAAAGAAAATACAAAAAATGGAAGTTAAAATAAAAAAGATAAAATCAACTATAAAAAAGAAAAAAATCAATAAAAGAATCTAGCTCAGAAAAAGAAGAAAGTACTAAAAAGAAAAAAATCAGTAAAATCTTCAAGAAAAAAATCAAGATTTGAAAAAGAAAATACTAAAAAAGATTCAACATCTATAATAACAAAAATTTATTACCTCATAGTTTTAAAAATTCATATCCCACAAATACAACTTCATATTTAGTAGGAGATCAAACTTTAGAATTTAGCAAATGTTTAATGAATAGTCAGATCAAATTTTTTCTTAGTCATGACACTATGGATGTATCAAAAAAGTATAATTTACCAAAGATATTAGTTCATGAAGCTAAAAATAAAGAATTTATTTTAGGACTTAATTTTATGTTAAGCTTAGATGGACAAATAAATATAACAAAAGATTACTTAACCATTAGTAAAAGAATCTCAATCATAACTACTAATAAACATAATAGTTACTCTATAAAGTGTGGTAAAGAAAAAACAAATAAAGAAAAAATTTACTCTGATTTGAACCCTGAAGTTTCTGAATATTTAAACTACTGTTATAAACAAGATTAAATATTTACTTATCAACTACCTAAACCACTAGAAAAAATATTTCAATTAGCTTAAGAAATTCAAATAATAGGAGAAAATCCTTTAAAACATTAGGAAAGAAATAAAAAATTAGCTAATATACCAATTATAAATAAAGACTTGGTTATAAGAGCAAAAGAAATAGAATACAGTCCTTTAGATAAAGAAGAATTCAAAATTCAAATAAAAGAATTTATAAAGTTAGGATTAATTAGAGCTTCTAAATTAGAACATAGATCAGCTGCATTTATGGTAAAAAATCATGCAGAAATTTTAAGAGAAAATGCTAGGATGGTTATAAACGACAAAAGACTAAATGATAATACTGAAGATGATGAATGCAAAATACCTGATAAAGATATTTTAGTAAATTTAATACAAGATAAAAAATACTTTATTAAGTTTGATTGTAAATCAGGATTTTGACAAATAAAATTAGATGAAGAATCAATAAAATATACTGCATTTACAACATCTTTAGGTCATTATGAATGACTAATTATGCCTTTCGGAGTAAAGAATGCACCAAGTATATTCTAAAGAAAAATGAATAATATATTTAACATTTAGATTATGTACCAATATATATTGATGATATTTTAGTTACATCTCATACTCTACAAGAACACTATAAACACATAGAAAAAGTATTAAAATTATGCATTAAAAATGGAATTGTACTATCTAAAAAGAAAATAGAAATATCAAAAAAATATATAGATTTCCTAGGACAAAAAATAGGTAAAGGAAAAATAGAATTACAAGATCACATCTCTAAAAAAGTACTAAAATTTTCAGATAAAATAAAAGATACAAAAGAATTACAAAAATTCTTAGGACTTTTAAATTATGCTAGACCATATATAAAAGAATTTGGAAAAATTATTAAATCTTTATATAAAAAAACTTCTGTAATGGGACAAAAATATTTTAACATAGAAGATGTAAAAATTATACAAAAATAAAAGAACAAGTTAAAAATTTACCAAAATTAAGTTTACCTTTAGAATCAGGTTACAAGATAGTAGTAGTAGATGCAACTCAAGATGGATGGGGTGCAGAATTAAGGATAAAACCGTATGAGGAAGCTTACCAGAATACTGAAAGATTATGCAGATATGCTTCTGGTAGTTTCAGACAATTACTAAAAAATATGATCTCTCTAGATTTTGAAATACTAGGAGTAATAAATGCACTTCATACCTTTAAATTATTTTTACAAAAGAAATTTACTATAAGAATAGTTTGCGAAGCTATATTGCATTTTTATAAAATTAAAAATGAAAGAAAATATATAGTAAAAGATGGATTAATTTTATAACTACTATTGAAGGAAATAGATATAATGCTACTTTTGAAAAAATTAAAGGAGAAAAATAATTTCCTTTAAGATTTTCTTTCCAGAGCTATAAAAAATCCTAAAGAAAATTTGAAATGTTTAGATTTTAAACCAACTTAAAATAGTCATTAAAAAGATCTTTTAAGATCAAGTAATAAGTAGCCATGTTTATTTAGTCATATGATGTAGTTGTAGACAGATCTGTATGATCATAGTAACGTATAAAGAGATCTTTCTGATCATCGATTAATATAGTTAAATCTTTCTGATCATTATATTTTAGCAATGTAATCTATAGTCATACTAAGAAATTTATTACTCACAAAATTTTCTTGCAGGAATGGAGCGAAGAATGGTTAAATTCGATTATCTTTTTTTGCCTAATAGGCAAGGAACAAATTTACAATTTATTCTTTTGTAGTTTATAACCATCCTAGCCTTTCCTCTTAAAAGTTCTGCATGATTTCTTACCATAAATGCAGCTGATCTATGTTCTGATTTAGAAGCTCTAATAATCCTATTTTTTTTTAATTCTTTTATTTTAATTTTGAATTCTTCTTAATCTAAAGTACTGTATTCTATTTTTTTGTTCTTATAACTAAGTATTTATTTATAATTGGTATATTAGCTAATTTTTTATTTCTTTCCTAATACTTTAAATGATTTTCTCCTATTATTTGTATTTCTTCAGCTAATTGAAATATTTTTTCTAGTAATTTAGATATTTGATAAGTAAATATTTTATCTTGTTTATAACAGTAATTTAGGTATTTAGAAACATCAGAGTTCAAATCAAAGTAAAATTTTCCTTTATTTGTTTTTTCTTTGCCACACTTCATAGAGTAACTATTATGTTTATTAGTAGTTATGACTGAGGTTTTTTACTAATAGTTAAGTAATCTTTTGCTATATATTTGTCCATCTAAGCTTAACATAAAATTAAGTCCTAAAATAAATTTATTATTTTTTGCTTCATGAACTAATATCTTTGGTAAATTACATTTTTCTCATACATCTACAGTGTCATGACTAAGAAAAAATTTGATCTGACTATTCATTAAACATTTGCTAAATTCTAAAGTTCGATCTCCTACTAAATATAAAGTTATATTTGTGGGATAATAATTTTTAAAACTATGAGGTAATAAATTTTTTGTTATTACAAATGTTATACTTCCACTACCAATTATTGCTTGGACAATTATTTGAGATTTATCTTATAAAATTAGTATAACATTTATTGCTATTAAAAAAGTTGGATAAAATGGATAAGTACCTGCTGATGCAATTTTTGTTTGCGTGAAATCTATTTTATATATTTTATTAGATTTTATATCTTCTGGATCAATATTTTCTTCTATCTATGCATTTGATTCTTTTTGAGTGTTTTCTTCTTTTTAAAAACTTGATTCTTTTTTAGTACTTTCTTTTTCAGATCCTTATTCTTTTCTTGTAGATTTTATTGATTTTTTTCTTTTTAGACTTTCTTCTTTTTCTGAGCTAGATTCTTTTATTGATTTTTTCTTTTTTATAGTTGATTTTTTCTTTTTTATTTTAATTTCCATTTTTTGTATTTTATCTCTATTTTCTTTATCTTTTTCTTCTAATTTTTCTAATCTAAAAAGTATTTTTTCAATATTAAGATTTATTTTTTCTAATTTTTTAGGTACATTTATATCTTCTTTTGATTTTATGAAATCTCTATGATCAAGATTATAATGTTTCTTTGAACATAAATAACATATTTCTATAAGACATAATTGACATCTATATCTATGATTTTGGTCTGGATAATAAGTACAGTGACTACATTCTTTTGTCATACTACCTTTTCTTAATTGGAAAAAATGATTACAGGATTCCATTTGAACGGAATTTTAAGATGCGGAATATTTTTTCTAAATCTGTCTAATGATAAGATCAAGTAATAAGTAGCCATATTGATGTAGTCATATGATGTAGTAATATGTAGACATATATGTATGATCGTAGTAACTTATAAGTAGATCTTTCTGATCATCAATTAATCAGTAGTCATAATGATTTATCTGATCATGTAGTTAGATCCTTCTGGCCATTATATTTTAGCAATGTAATCTGTAGGCATACTAGGAAATTTATTACTCACAATATTTTCTTGCAAGAATGGAGCGAAGAATGGTTAAATCTGGTCATCTTTCTTTGCCTAATAGGCAAGGAACCAATTTACAATTTAAAGCTAAAGTTCATATAAGAAAGACATTAAATTATTTTCAAACAACCTTATTAGATAATCTGTGGTGCAATAAAAGTGATTTATTTTTAATTATAGAAGGAAAAAACAAATAACATTTCTAACAAAAGAAAAAAAAAATTATTCTTTACAGACCAATAAGTTATAAATCATGGTAAGCGGAGAAAAACATATATCTTTATTCAGAAAAAAAATCAACTAAATTTGATAGAAAAATATCTGAAATAGTAGATATAGAATCTCAATTACACAGATTTAATATTAAGAAAATAAATTTAATAAAAATAAAAAATAAAATGTATGAAAATTTTTTACTATCTAAATCATCTATAATACAGACAATAGCTAAAAAGAAAATAAGTTGTGTCTGATCTAAAACCATTAAGCTTACCAATAATAATAAAGGATAATTGAGAATTGATTAGGTAACAAAAAATGTCACAAATGCATGTAGGATTAATTATGATTGGAATTAAAGGTTTGCATAGAAAAAAATTAGGAACAAAAGATTTAATTGTGTTATTAGATAATAGATGGAGTGATTTAGCAAAATCAGTAATAGGATCATTTGAAATAGATATGATGATAACAGAGCTATCATTTATTTTGTTCCAAACTTTATTATGGATACTAAAGAATGTGTACAACATTTAAAAATAAGTATTAAAACCAAATGTTATAATATGATTGTTGGATCTTTAAATCTAAGAATGACAACAGGATTTATAGGAAAAATGCAGGGACATTCTAATGTTAAATTTATATTAAATAATGAAGAATTAGAATTAATGTTGGCTAGCCAAGGTATTAGAGCGATAGTTGGTAAAAAATTTAGTTCAGAATTATATGCAGACACTGAATAGAATATTAATATTTTTATAGAAAAACCTATACTAGTACCAAATGAAAGTACATCTTATGAAAATCAAGATGAAACATTTAGTATGAGATTTTTAGATTGCCAACATAGACAAACTAGAAATGAATCTGAAGATGATTTTGATTCTATACAATCAGAAATGGAAGATAAAAGATCAAATTAAAAATGGAAGAGATTGATTTTAGTCAAATAAAAACATTGATAACTTAGCATACAACTTCTTTGAAGACCACATTGATCACTTTTAAGGTGTTTATGGTCTAACTTGAAGAAGTGTTCGTTTGCCCATTCGAGGGCGAAGTATTTATAACATGTGGTGCCGGCTGTGTGGTGTCTTCGGATCAATCTAAGTGAATGTTATGTTTGATTGGCCGCTATCTAAGTCCTCGAAGGAGTTGAGAGATTATTTTGGGACTTACAAGATACAATCAGATGTTTCATGAAGGGATACGACTCAATTGCATGGCCGTTAATAGAGCAATTGAAGGTGGAAAATTTTCAGTGGGGGGAAGAAGTGCCCCGAGATTTTGAGGAGTTAAATAAGAATATGAAGAGTGTACAGTATTGGCGCTTCTAACTTCAGCCAGCCATTCATTGCAGATAAGGATGCTACAGGTTATGGGTTAGGCGCTGTCCTTATTCAGTGTCAACGGCCCATAACTTATTTCAATTAAGTGTTGACTACGATAGCCAAACTCAATTCAATTTATGGGCAAGAACTTATGACGATTGTGCTTGCAATTCAGAATAGTGGCGAAGTTATTTATTGGGGCGACGTTTTATTATATGCACGAATCAACGTAGCCTTAAATTTCTGTTAGAGCGGCATATGATGATTGAGAAATATCAGAGGTAGCTTTCTATGCTATTGGGATATGAATTTGAGATTCAGTATCACTTGGGATTAGAGAATGAGGCCACTAATGCTTTACGAAGATGGATGGAGGAGCTTGAACTGTTCGCATTGATGCTTAACATTGATTTTGGATTAGGAGTTCCTGAGGCAAAGAGAGTGAGTCAAATGGGGATTTGGACAAAATTTGATCAACGTTACTGAATGGTGAGAACAACTATCCTAATTATTTATTGAATGGTGAATGTTTATTTTACCTGGGACTATGTATTACCTCAAAATTCAAACCACATACTGAAGTTATTATTAGGAGTTTCACAGTAGTGCCACCGGGGGGCATTTGGGCACGCTCAAAACATACAAGTGGATAACATTAGAATTTTATTTGGTGTGAATAAGACAAGATGTGGAGGACATAGTGTTATGATGTGTGCTAACAAAACATGTACATGATGTTAGCGTGTGGCGGTTTGCTACAACCTCTAGCATTTCTAGAGAAGATATGGCAGGAGGCTACAATGGATTTCATTGAAGGTTTACCTCAGTCATAAAGATCTAAGGTCATTTTGGTGGCGGTGCATCGGTTGAGCAATTATGCTCACTTTGTCTTTGTACTTCATCCTTACACTATGTCATAAAGACATAGTTCTGATGTGTGCTAACAAAACATGTACATGATGTTAGCGTGTTGCGGTTTACTACAACCTCTAGCATTTCTAGAGAAGATATGGTAGGAGGTGACAATGAATTTCATTGAAGGTTTACCTCGGTCATAAAGATTTACGGCCATTTTGGTGGCGGTGCATCGGTTTAGCAATTATGCTCACTTTGTCTTTGTACTTCATCCTGACACTGTTGTTTCTATCGTCACGTTGTTTTTATACCAGAGTTTGTTCGTTTGTGTTGAATGCCAGTGTCGATAGTATCAGATCGAGCCAAGATCTTCTTGAATCATTTATGGAGGGAGATGTTTAGAATGTAAGGGACCACATTGAAGATAAGTACAACGTACCAACCACAGATTGATGGACAGTCGAAAGTTGTTAATCGGAGTGTGGAAACCTATTTGCGTTGCATTCTATCTAACGCACTCAAGCAATGGGCTAAATGACTATCTTGGGCATAGTATTTGAACAATACTTCATATCATACAACTTCTTAGACCACTCTTTTTATAATTTTTATGGCTGCGATTCACCCCATTTGGTGCATTGTGGAAACAGAACTACACTGGTACCTCTGGTGGACCAGTAATTTGAAGAGAGGGGCAGCTTGTTGGATATTTATGGAAAGCTCAAAAAATTATGAAGAAACAAATCGACGAACATCGATGGGATCCGCAGTTTGTGGTGGGAGACTGAGTGTATCTAAAACTCCTACTCTATCGACAGAAGTGATTCGCAAGATGGAAGAATGAGAAGTTCTCCACATTATTTTGGTCCTTATGAGATCACCGAGTGCATCAGTGTGGTGGCTTATCGTTTAAAATTGCCTCATCGACATTTCACCCGGTGTTTCACGTATTGCATTTGAGATGCTATTGATGATAATGCGCCATCTTCTTCACGTTCCCTACTTTGATCGAAGATATGGATGTTCTTTTGGAGCTATTAGAGTTAGAAGGGGTGCGTTAGAAATCGACAGGTGGGAAAGAAATGCTTATTAAATGGAAAGGTTTTCCAGATTATGATATCACGCGGGAGTCATACAACTTAATTCAACAACAGTTTTCTCTTTTCCACATTGATTATAATGTGTCTTATTGAGAGAGGAGTAATGTTAGACCAATGTCTTCCACCTCAGTCTCCATTAAGTCGAGTGGCCCCACGGAACCTTCATCCAACCCGCCAAATAATTTGAATACCTATTTTAGGTGTAAGTCTAAAAGGGTAATTTATTCATTTGTTAATTATTATTGTTTTGGTATAAAGAGGGTTTATTATGATTAGGGTTAGGGTATGTATGTGATTGTTATCTTTAATCATAGGAGTTAGGGTTTGGGAGAGAATTGCCTACCTCTCAAATTGCAGGCCTATATTTTATGTACTTGGGATTGTGTTGTTTTGTGTTGATGAAGTAAAATATTTTATTTTGCCCAAATCTCCGTGAAAATTTGTCTCATTCCTAACATCTTTGTAATTAAAGTTCATATGTTTTATGCAAGAACAGTTGCCAGAATCGCATTAGTGAAACCTGACAAGGCGAGAAGTGTGGAGGACGTTATTCTTAGAGCAGCTCAAATGGGTCAGATAAGTGAAAAGGTTAAGCACCATTTTTCCTTTCCATCACAGACGTAAATATCTCTTATGTTTTCCTCTTACTGCATCCGGATATAATAATTTCTTTCTTAACTCTCATGTTCTGTTGCAGGTTTCTGAGGAAAAACTCATTTCACTTCTTGAGCAGATTAACACCCAAACCACCAAACAGACCAAAGTCACTGTTAGTATTGATCTGCACCACTCTTACCTCGTATATAATAGGAAGATTTATATACATATCACTTATGTATTCACATCTGACACTTAAACTCCAATTTTTCATACCTGCCACGTTACTTATGCATGAGAAGGTGTATTTTACTTTTTAAAAGTAAAATGGTGATATTTTTGATGTGATATGAAAGATTTGGGTGGTATAAATGTAAAAAAATAAATGTTAGGTGTTAGATATATAAATACATAGGAATTGGATGGTATGTATGAATATTACCCTATATAATATTAGTGTTTAACTCTGCATGAATGAGTATTGTTTGCTGAATTTCTTCTTATTTCTTTCTTCAGATTCAACGACGCCGGAGCGTCCTTGAAGATGATGATTAAGGTGCTACTGATGTGTGTAGGTGATTTATATCTGTTATCTGCTTCCATACAAGTNTGACGATTAAGGTGCTACTGATGTGTGTAGGTGATTTATATCTGTTATCTGCTTCCATACAAGTTTTTTTTTGTTTGAATTTTACCACACAATGCTTGTTTTTGAATTATCAAATGTAATGTTGATGTGCCTTCTCGGTTTGCTATTGCTTGCATGTTATCCCTTTCTTTGTATAATGCAAATTATTGCTCATTCATTATTTTGGTGNTTTTTTTTTGTTTGAATTTTACCACACAATGCTTGTTTTTGAATTATCAAATGTAATGTTGATGTGCCTTCTTGGTTTGCTATTGCTTGCATGTTATCCCTTTCTTTGTGTAGTGCAAATTATTGCTCATTCATTATTTTGGTAACGTTATAACCAAGTATGACTTGTCTTTGGTTTGAATTTTCTATGATTATGGCTGTGATTTTTTTGTATAGTAAAGCTTTTCTTTTTGACCTGAGTTTAAGATAGCTTTCTTTTAGATCAAGTTTGCAAGTCTTAATTATAAAATGTAAAAGACAGGTATTTTGGAAGTGTTGCAAGTAGAGAGGTTATGTTGAAGTTAAGGGATGGGACAATAAATTTGTTATAACTTGCTTTTATGCTTGTTAAATTTCTTATGAAGATAGTTTTTAAGCTATGCTATATTATAGCATAATGCAGGGACTGTAGAAAAAATTTTCTTTTATTTTTTATTGACCTTGAAAAGTATATGGAGTCTTAACTNGCTTTTATGCTTGTTAAATTTCTTATGAAGATAGTTTTTAAGCTATGCTATATTATAGCATAATGCAGGGACAGTAGATTAAATTTTCTTTTATTTTTTATTGACCTTGAAAAGTATATGGAGTCTTAACCCTTAAGAATTATTTAGTTGTTGCTTTGTACAACAGGTGAAGATTTTCTTTCATCTTTTATTAATTTTGCAAAAGTTACGATTGAATCTTAAACACTTTAAGAATTAATTCAGCAGGTGTTTAGTAGAAATTTTATTTAAATATATGATGAAATGTTTTAATGTTTTACTGAAAAGAGACCAACATTAAAAGTGATTGTAGAGTGATTTTAGAGCTTACATAGTTGTACCATTTTATTGATTATTAAGGTGGTTATAAAGGTCAATGAAAAGTAAATGTATGCTGGTATATACTTATGGTTTCAAAATAATCAGAATAGGTGATCTTTTTCGAAGTGAATGACCATTACGACTGAAGAAAATTTTGGATTATAAGATGCGCAGAACTGGTAAAATTTAATTGAAATTTCATTCTGTAATTTTAATGGATTTTGTTATTATTAGTAAATATTTTTTAGAAGATGAAGTGATATATGATCGATTTGCATGTATGATGAAATATTGAAAGATTCAAGTAAAATAGAGATCAACATTAAAAGCGATTGTAGAGGGATTTAAATGATTACAATGTTGCATCATTTTTTTGTTTATTAAGATGGTTACAAAGGGCGTTGAAAGTCCTGCATGTTGGTATATAGTTATGCACTCAAATAATCTAAATAGGTGATCTTTTTTGAAGTGAAAGACTATCACGACTGAAGAAAATTTTTGATTAAGATTCTTAGAATTGAAAAAATTAAATTGAAAATGGGTTATGTAATTTTAACGAATGTAAAATTGTTATTATTAATAGCTATTATCAGAAGATGAAACGGTATTCAAGTACGATTGATTTGCGTTAATGATGAAATTTATAAAGATTAAAGTAAAATAGAGATCAACAATATAAGTGATTGTAGAGTGTTCTTAAAGCCTACAAAGTTGCACCATTTGATTGATTGTTAAGATTGCTATAAAGGGCATTAAGTATCTCTTATGTTGGTGAATGCTTATGCACACAAAATAATTATGATTGATGCTCTCTTTTGAAGTGAAAAAACATCCGTATTGAAGAAAATTTTGGATTATAAAATGCCTAGAATTGGTAAAATTAAAATTGAGAATGCGATATGTAGTTTTAATTGATGTTATTTTGTTATTATTAGTAAATATTATTAGAAGATAAAGTAATATTTAAGTACTATGGATTTGCATATATTTGTTACATAAGAGCAAATTATTATAGGAAATTTCTTAGAAATAACCTTGATGGTCACAATTGATAATTTTTTTCAGAAACACTCAAATACAAATCTGATGACACTGAAGTGGTCGTTTGGTAATAGATTCAAGTAGGATTGAAGTTAAATCTTGCAGATAAAAAATGACAATTTTAAATCCAGAATTTGGTAAATCCAGTTCCTTCTCAAAATTTTCTCAGTTTTGCCTTCAATTCCAGACTTAATCCTGTTGTTGGCCAGGTTCAGTAAATCAGTTATACTAAAACTGTTAAAGCTATTACCATATTGCCCCTACTAGTGTTTCGAAGTCAAAGTGTTACAATAGATGTGTTAAAACAAGCATACAGAGAAAATATTGTATTGATATGATAATGGGAATATTATCTATTAAAGATAAAATAGTGAAAGTTATATTTTTATGCTTGGATTTTCCCATTATATGTTAAAAGATGTGTCAGCAAGGCATGGATTTGAAGTTCGTTGGAAAAGTTTGAGGGAAACATGGCATGACCTGCATGTAGAATTTAAAAATTATGAGGGCAAGGCCATACGTCGTTGGTTATTCGGATTGATGTTATGTAGAAGTCTTATGTACAATTGAGTTAACCATGTAGTGGTCAATAGGAGTGCTTGGGGAATGAAGATTAAGGGTATGTTTGGGGCAGCTGCAGCTTATTCAGATAAACAACTTATTCTGAAACGCGGCCCCCAGGGTTCTACCCGCGACCTGTGTGTAGTGTAAAATCTCAACCGCATTTTCGGATAAGCTGCCGAAATGCTTTTTCCAAATGGTGAGACGGCGTTTTTAAAACGCCGTCGCAGCATGTGAGCTACCCAAACACACCCTAAATTTGACCCTAAATAATTTGGTAAAATCAAATTGTGCTTAAAGATTCTCTATCACCAATGTTGCTAAAGGCCTCCTTTTGCTTGATAACTTGGATATATATATATATATATATATATATATATATATATGGGAAAAACTCTTTCTCATCAATTAAGCTAAAGTTATATAAATGCTAAGTTACAAGAGGCAAGATGAGCTTCCAAAGCAACAAAATAGTTTGTAGAAGCAGACAATAGCACGACATAGATCTAATCACTTATTTAGAGTAGTATCAATTCCTTCTGTGTCACTGATGCAAAGTGTTTTTCAATGTCCAGTGCCTATCCTAAAATAATTTTGGGAGATAATATTGAACCAGAAGGTTCTGTCCTACTATTTTTTGCTGAAGATATATTCTGTTCTTTCTTTTCTTCCAGAAAGAAAATATCCAAAATTTATTTTGAACCGTTCTAGATATTCGAGTCTCTCCAATAGGACATGCTATCTTGATACAATTTGCAGTTGTCATATCTCCAAATAAAAGGTATAATCTTGTCAAAATGTTTGAGATAAAATAATAGTAAAATACATGAAAGACATTCTTTATTTGATACTTCCACATCATGCAAATTATAGAGATAGTTAAGTTGTAATGAAGTTACAAGTTTTTTTTAGTTGTGTTAGAAGATAGAGTTATAATTTTCTCCGAGTTCCATAATTATCTCACATGGAATTCTTTGAAAAATTTTAAAATATAGCTTATTTATATCCTGATAGACATCTTTATGATTATAGTAATAATCCCATACAATTAAATGTTTCAGAAGGGAGACCTTTTTGATCATTTGTTTTTTTATTTTTTTATTTTTTTTAATTATACTTCTTTAATGATCATATATTTGGGCGAGCTTGGCCTCAATCATATCCTTCAGTTGGCTTTTGTGTAATTTTCAAATATTCACAAGTGCTTTAGTTTGGCCCGTTTCGATTCGGAGCAAGATGTCTTGATATCATTTGTTTATGTTACTGGGATGCTCGTTTTAACTTGAAGTTCGCTTTAAATGGCATTCAGATGGTTTTCGAGTCAATTGCATAAGTTTATATTTTTAATATTTGATTGCTTCAGATTTAAAATTTTGTATCATAATTCATATTTGACGCAATGGATTTCTATGACATAAAATACTTGTCCTTTGAATTTGCCACCCACTCATGGGAATTAAGAAACTGAGATCTTACCAAGCAATTTTTGTTAAAAGTTTATTGGAAAAGATGCAGATAAATAGATGCAAGAGTTTTTTTAGGAAATCTATTTGCTCTTTGAAAGTTTAATACTACATTTTGTGCGCTCAAACAAATCAAAAGGAAGATATAAGTGGAAGCTATTCTTCTCCTTTGTTAAACAATAAGTGTTTTCTCCCATCCAGAAATCTTGAAAACATCTATTAACAAGATATTTGCTTTTAATAGTTGATCTAGGAAAAGAATGTGTCAATCTAAACATATTTAGACATATTTAGAAAGACTGCAAATACTCATAATTTGAAGGACATTTTTTTCCAGTTTTTCACACTTGTAGGTTTACAAATGTTGTTCTAATTTATCAAGTTAATAGCTATGCTCTCATCATTGATTTTCATAAAAAGTCCTTCCACAGTTGCCTTTAGAGAACAGTGTACTTTTTAATGAAGAAAGTTATTTTCAAGTTTTCTAAATGATCAAAATTTTCATTCTTTTTGCAAAGCCATATATCAGAGAGGAAGGCGCATAATCCTAATTTTTAGAGGAAAAGTGGTTCCAGAGATCAACCCAATAACATTAGCAATAGAACCCTTCATGCTTGAACCTTCCAGCAAGATGGACCTGGGAAAAATTTGGAAATTTTTTTCTAGCGAAGAAGAAAATACTTTGGGGCATTTACATAAATACCAACCTATTCCTATGTGTATACATATCTCACAGCTAAATTTGATTTTTTATTTTTATACCACCCAAATCTTTTATATCACATAAAAATGCCACCGTTTTTTACTTTTAAAGTATGAAATGCACATTTTCAGGTAAAGTGGCATATATGCAAAAATTGAAGTTTAGGTGTTAGATATTTAAATACTTGAGAATTGAGCGGTATGTATGCAAAATTCCATCTAAGCATGATAGCTTGAAGAATGAGAAACACCACAAAACAGTAATGTATCGTCCACAAATTGATTACCTTTTGTAGATGCAGCGATCCAACTAGGGTGCTTGGAATATCAAGGCAGGAACGGACGGTCGGACGGAAGAAGAGCTATCTAAACATTTTCTTTTCTTAAACATATACATTTAAAAAAAAAAAAAAACAAAAAACTGTTATTGCATTTTACAGAACATTAATTCACAACAATTTGTCTAGATTTAAACTTTTACAACTAAATAAAAAGTAAAAAAAAAAACTAAAATCTAGTACCTATTCCCCTGAGCTCTCCGACGCTTGTACACATTTTTAATATCCATTTACTCTAGAGTAGGCTTTTATGAAATATGTTAACAACTGAATGTATGAATTAAACAACTCAGTATCTAAAATGCCTCTAAATTATACAAATTTTTATTTAAAATAAAAATTGTGAAAACTCTATGAGCAATAAAAAGAAGAAGTAAAGAAATAAAAAATTTTAATTATTTTTATTTATTTCAATTACATTATTTGTCAATTAGAGTCATGTTTAAATGTTCTTCTCAGATACATTTAAAATTTTCCAAAACCAATTAGAAGGTAGACATTCTATCACATATTTATTTTAATTTACGTGCACTAGTACATTACTTCCTCAGCCATTACGATGTATTGATGACTCCATACATGCATCATATAATTTTTTTTTTTTGTTATTTGACATTTGAAAAACATAAAATATGCACTTTTAAGAGAGTACTAAAAGTAGTAATAAATTATTATAAAATAAAAATATATTTATCCACTTGCTTAATGCAATTTGTAACTGTCAGTTTATTCCTCTCTTGCACTTATTGTAACAAATTAGAATTTAACTTCTATTTATTTTTGTCATTTATTCACCTTAATTCTAATTCACTAATCTTACTTAAACTTAAATGACTATAGCTGAAGAGATTCCCTTTCGGTTAAATTAGTAAATCACTAATTAACTCCTAAATTAACCTACTTAATCCACTAATTAATTAATAAAATCATAAAAGTCACTAATGGTTCAATTAATAATATCTTTTTAAGTCATTAATCATTTAAATGAAAGTTAAATGAACTTAATTAATCCATGGTCATTTAATTATAATTAGTTTAATAAATAATCAACTAAAACTTAAATAATTCAACCAAACCATTAATCATTTAAATATTGGTATGAATGCAATTGTTCAAAATTAATTCTTAAATCATATAAATGTTCTTCTATTTCCTTGTTTTTCATCGCCAAGTCATTATCGTAGCATTCAACTTGTTTATGTATTAACTCGCCAAAAATCTTCGTCATGACTCGTTGATTATTAGCACCAGTATTCTTCAAGCCGAAGGCTATAACCTTGCAACAATATAATTTGAGTGGCGTTCTAAATGCTGTATATTTCTCATTTTTGGAAGTCATCTTAATTTGGTTGTATCCTGAGAATTCATTTATGAAAGAGATAATAGCGTGCGAAGAAGCAATGTCAACCATCAACTCTGGTATAAGCAAAGAAATATCATCTTTAGGAGATGCCTTATTGAGATCTCTAAAATCTATACACACATCGTATTTGTCTATTCTTCTTCTTAACAGATACATCACTGGCTAGCCAGGAAGAATATTTCTTTTCTCAAATAAGAGCATTGTATATACTAAGTTTTGCTAACAATTTCCTTGATTGGGACAACACATTGTATTCAACCATATGATGAGTTCCTACAAACTTATCATGGGTGGGAGCATTCCGTGGAAGGCCTGCTCGTTGATTAGGAGTAATGATTGGATTAAATTTTCAAGAATTTTTTTACGAGTTGGCAGTACTTTACCTCTATTGATTTCCAAAGCGTCATTTGCAGTAGTATTTTCCAATTTTGAACATCTTCTTGATCTTCTCCTTGGAACTCTTAAGAGTTTGAAGCTTCCATCCCAATCTCAATAGACAACCCTTGAAAGTCAAAGATACGGATGTCACTATCATAATATGGATTGTTATCCAAATAATCTTCTTCAACAGTTCACTTATGATTTGAGAATTGTTTTCATTAGGATTAATATAATTATAGTTGCTTTTATTATCTATGTCATTCGAATTATATTTGTCAAAGAGAGACACAATGTACCCAGAACCACTACTCATTTTATTCATAGTTTCACGAGGAATGAAAAATTCATACAGAGTAAGTGGCACAAGAATCACAAGATCCTTGTCTGAAATAACAAGCCTAATATGACTACTATCTACAATCTTAACTGTTTCCTAGCACACTCTTTCTCCTTTAGTTTTCACTTCATGTTCGATGTTCTTTTGCACCAATTTGACTTCTGGTTTGTTTCTCTTCTCCACAGGAACTATAAAAGGATCTGAGTAATTAGAGTTTTGAATTCCTTAAGGCTCTTGTGTAGGTAACTTCTAAAGTTGTTTAAGAATCTTCTAGGAATTTTTGGAAAGAAGAGTTATCCAACCTTCTGCCTCTATATAAGGATCGAATTGTTGCATATCTTCTCTAAAGACACCATCTGTTTTGGCTCCCTCAGATATTCTCTAGGGATGATTATGTTTCCATTTTTTTGATTTTTCTGTAACAAACTCTTGAATGTAAAACATTCTTCAATGATAATGCCAAATAATCTATGGAATGGGAAGTAGTTAGATTTCTTAATTCTTCCAACTTCATCTAGTTTAGCAGGTTCAAGGAGCTTGAAGTTTAGATTCTTGAACAAGTTCTTAAACATTTTCTTCACAACTTCATTTTGAAAGGAATATTCTCAGTTTTTTAGTTCCATGAATTCTTTCCTAGTCAACTTTCTTTTCTCATATCTACGACATAGCTATTGTTGTTGATACTGCTGTTGGGGTTGTTTCCACTATTGTTGCTTCTTAGGATTTTTAGGTTATATCTTAGTTGGCTGCTTTCTTTTCTCAACAATAGACACTCACAATCTTCTTTTTCTCAAAAGCTTTCTAGGGTTTCTGCTTATTCTCTTGATTCATAATCGGTAATCATTTAGTTTCTTCCTGAATGTTAGCTGCCTTACTCACTAACTTTCCAAAAGTCGTTATAAACCATTTCAACACAAAACAATCGTTCCATGGATATTCTTCAACAAAATTTCTATAGCATGTTGCTCTCCAGTAAACCTTTTTGATGGATAAGACCTCTAGCTTGACAAAGGCCTTAACTGAGCCGTTAGGTAATTTCACATACCAATCAAATGCTATTTTAGATAAACTATTAACGAATTGACACAACAATAATGTATCACTTCCCTATGCATTGCAATAGCGAGCTCGAAAGTATGCCAATTGTTGTCTTGGATTTCCAGTTTCATCAAGGAATTTGAAATTGGGTGGTACAAATCTTTTGGGATATTGTAAATTATCAAATTCTTCGGTATAGGGTTATTCTTTTGGCACTAACCAATCATCCTTAGCTTGAGCTAAGATGTCTTTAACTTGTTGTTCTACCATAGAATTCAGGTCCTTATCAGATGGTACTGTGATTTTGACTATTTCTTAGAGACCACTTAGCTATCCTTGCATTGGAATTACCCAAAACAGGAACAACCTCAAATTCCTCTATTTTATATGAACTAGCATCAAAGTAGGAGTTCTCTTTCAAATGGGAGGTATTGAGCCAATAATTCTTCTATTTTCTTTTCCAATTTTTCAATGCGTTCACCAGTTGAGTTATATTGGGGTTTGGACCCTCCTCAACTTCAACTTCTTAAAGTTGTAGCGATCTTTGGTTCTAATTTGGTTGGATAGCATATATGTTTTCTTCCATCTTTTTCTCCATTCTTTCAATAACATCATCTCTTTAGCTTTGTTGGTTTAAAAGTTATCGGGCTGTGTTCGATATGACACCTTCAACCATCTTATAAATCAGTAATCTCCTCATGTTGTTCTCTTAAAGAAACTCTACTTTCAAACATCATGATAGTGTCATTTTCTTCAAAGGCTTTGGGATTTTCATCTTCTTCTTTCAATCATTTGAGATTATCTTCCAATTTGTTTAAAACCTCATTAATGAGTCTACCCCTAAAATTCTGAGGATCGAAAGGTATGTACTTGGGTTCTATATCAATATTCATTACATCAACTTTCTTTACAGTAACCTCAAGTTCGAGCTCCTCAATTTCCTGAAGTCGTGACAACTTCCTTGAAACAGGTGAGATAGGTGAAGAACAGGTTTCCAATCTATCTCCATATGTAGGAAGAGTTGTTACTTTAACTTTAGGATATAAATTTATCACTAATGGGGATGACTTCCTCTAATTCTCAGGATTGAGAATTTCTAAGGAAGATTTTGGAAACTACGGAGAAGATTATGGTGACAAACGTTGCATATTCCAAGTTTTCTGAAAATGTTGAGGAATATAAAGAGGGGCTTCTGGTGATAAACGATGAACAAACTTGCTTTCTTAAATATTTCAGTTCTTTCCTTGAAATTTTGATGGTATTCTAAAAAATCTTCTCCTTCCTTTTTAGGAATCATATGCCCTGGATACTTTAGAACTTCAACCATATTACATCTATTATTTTCTGTCATCTTCTTGAGCATTTGATACAATCCAAAACGACAAAATTCTTTATTTCCTTTTTCTAGGAGGTTTGATTTAATAGGGGATGGAGATGAATCAGCTATCTCAAGCACCTTTTCTTTGTCTTAGGCAACAAAAGGTGTGTGAAACCTATTTCTATCTAAGAAAGGGGAGGTTTCAGACATGTCGTATTCAATCTTATGGGGAACTTTCTTGATTAACTACTTTTCTATATTAGCTCAGAGATCTCTTCTGAATTCTTATATCCCTTTTCCTTCGTTAGGTTTTAGTCAACGTAGGAACAATCTTTGAAGATGAACCAACTTCAAACACCGAGAAAATGTTATAAACTTCACCTAGTAATTCTACTGATTTATCATTCACTTCTTCAGCATGTTAAGAAAAATTAAGGACTTTGGGAATTTCCATATTTTTAGTAGAGCTGTGAAGCTTCAACATAATAGTGACAACAATACTCACAACAAAAGCATTGTCAACAACTTCAAGTCATCTTGAAGTAATTAAATCCCATTCGACACTTGATGACTGACCCACCATCGAGATGAGTAAAATTGGGTGCTAAATTTATGTCATTTTCAAAGGAGAATCAATTTAGGGATTGACACTTCTGATGAAGGGGATATTAGGAGAGATGTTATGGAGAAGTAAACTTATGAATAACTAAATTTAAGTAATTTAAGCACTTATCAAAAAGATGGAACATAGACCCATTCCATCACTAATGGAAATAAAGTTCAATAGGAAAATGTTAGATGATCAAGTGTTGAAATAAAATGAAAACATATTATTAATGAAGAAAAGATTAAGGCATAAATTGAGATGGAAGAGGAACCATCCTTAGTGGAGTCACTAGAAAATTCTTGGTGGGATTTTTTTATTATTAGGGGCCTTCATAGAACTTAAAAGATTTCTATCTAAATGATCAGATATAGTATTTAGAGCGGAACATACTATTTTGAAGGATATAAATATTATCTTATAATAGATCTAATCATTCAAATATGGGAAATCCTTATGATTAATGAATCTACGAAACCATGATCTTTCCCTTACCTTACAGATGTAAGATAAAATATATTTTATTATAGGGTCTAGTATCCCTATGATGAGACTCCCTCATAGTTAATAACATATCAAAAATTACTCCTGAGAACCTCTGTCATTTTGGATGTAATTAACTATAAGGGCTTGCTCTTATAGGGAACTTTAAAACCCAGGTACTATAAACCATATTTAATCCTTATGTTAGATAGGAGAACTTATTGGTCAACATATAATAGGTTCGCAGACCAAACAAATGCCATAAGTTTCTTTAGCTTATATGGTCAAGCTCACTGTCCAGTAGTATGTCTATCTCTCGGGACAGTGTATTGCTTTTAGTGTTGTGCTCGATTATTTAAACTATTAAATATATGAGATCTTGTTGGTCTCGTATTTTTTTTTTCAAAAATTAAAATACTATTTTCTAAATCAAAATTATATGTATATTAACTTAAAAAATTATTTTTCAAAAAAATAAGGCGACCAACAATTTCTGGCGAGTCCGCTGGGGACAGTTCCTCTCTCCATTTAGATCAGGTTGTTTTATCTTCATACATTGGTAGTGTGCCCATCTCCCTCGCGGGCTAGATTGTAATTCTTCCTTGACATGCTTCACTTATTTCTATCTTGAGTGAGTCTAGTCAACTCTTTCGATTCTAAAACCTTCTGCTTAGTTACCCCTAAATAGAGAGGTTCCGGAGTCTTTTGACCTCTAACGTGGGTCGGATCCGCAAGGTGTGGAGTGATGAGTGGGCAAGGCTCTAAGTGAATCCTTCTCGAGTTTAGTTTTCCCATTCCTTTGGAATGGGCCCTAAATTTCAAACTTCTTTCAAATATCTTCCAAAATCCAGTTTACCTTTAACAAAACAGAACATTCATGATGACAACTACAAAATAACAATAACATAACAAAATAAAACAATAATAAAAAATCACAAAAAACAAACCTTCATTACGACAACAAAACATAATAGCATTCAAAAACAAATGAAAAAAATGACATACGCGAAAACAAACAAACACCCAAAATAACAAGGCTAAAAAGACAATGAAAATAAATTTCCTTGGATAAGTTTTGAAAGAAACACCAAGTTATGAAGACAATTAAATTCGGTACTTTTTCCTAAGTAAAGTATGTTCAGAACGGAACACAATATGTTGCTGACAATCAAAACTTTTCAACTGGCAGGAGCAATGTCGGTCCCTACACTCACCATTTCGTGCACCACTTCAGATAGCCGCGCCACTCATTACGTCAATGATCTAGTTTGGATCCAGATTCAGTGAGTTCGACGACCCTTTGGGAAAGCATCATATGTGCTAGTCAAGATGACTCCTCAGGATGTTCAGGAGCAGTCTGCTGCCTTTGACTTGAACTACGAAGAGGAGTTCCCGAATCTCAAGAAGGTCAGAGTTGCAGTGACTATCGTTAAGGTCGTTCTACCTGCTGTTATCAAGATCATGAGGACTGTTACACCTACCTCCATCGGATACGTTGTCAAAGCCAATGTTGCCCCACTATAGTCAAAAGGAAAGAGGGTCAGTATGATGAAGAATCAGCTGAAAAGTTTGCCCTAGTAAACTTCATGTTTGAGGTCAGATCTACTTCAAAGACTGTGCCGCTCACTAAGGTGCAGAAGAAGAGATACAACCACAAAGCCAAGATAGTAAAGGGTGTTAAGCCGATTCTCACCAAGGAAACTCCTCCCCTGGAGGAGACTGAGCTGCCTGAAACCTGACCCCTTCTTATGGGCAGTAGATTTTACCCGCTCTCTGCCTCTTCCAGAGAAGAAAGTGTGTACCGGATTGCCGCTACACCGGCTTCCTTACCTCGCCATGACGATCGTCCTAGGGCGAAAGTGAGACGGACGCCTCTCATTCGAGCCCTGGTAGTCTTTAAGAGGTTGGCCCATAAGGAGTCTACCACAACAAAAAAGGAAGAGTAGATGAAGAAAGAGCCATCTCAGAGTGTCGTTTTGGAAAAGAATACCAAATGGATGGTTGAACAACAAGTTCGAGAAGCTTTAGCTCAAACGAAGAAAGGCTCACTAGTTCTAAAGGGTAGATGATCCCGATTTTTTGTATATGTAAGGATTTATAAAGTTGGCACCACTACTTGAAGATTTTAATCCCCGACAACGACGCCAAAAATTTGATCCCTGAATACTTAATGCTTATGCATAATATAACAATAGTTTTGATGTTATTTTTCACTTATATTTTCTTATTTTGCAACAAAACCAAAAACTTGATTCTGAAGAAAAATAAGATTTTAAATTTTTAATTTATATATATTTATATTGGGATACTACGTAAGTATACATATCATTATCAAGTAATATATAATTTTTTGATTAAGACCTGAATATTGAACCCACAGGGAAGATTATGCAATATGCACTTGTTTAGAAAGTTTTTTCTATTTTTTAAAAAAGATAATTACTTAAACTAAAAAAGATTTTTGCAGGAATTGAAAATTAAAATATTTTTTGATATTTTTGATATTTTAACGAAACAATAAAAAGATAACTAAAGTTTTTGTAGAAGAAAAGTATTTAATATGAAAATGTCTTTCTTCTTATCATGAATCAGTAATAAGCATAGGAATTCTATTGTGGAAGTATACAAATTGTGTTGTGCCAAATATGAGCAATTATATTCTTTACCCTTACTAGAGATGCTATAAAAAACATTGGCTAATTTAAAGTTTGAATAGTTTTGAAGACCAACTAGGCATGAAAGATACTAGCTATCACTTTAGAGTTCCCTCGATTCCCTCCACCTGGGGGCTAACATTCTCATATCATAACTTAAAGAAATAAACCAAGTTGGGGCTTTAATCTGTGACTTTATATTCCTCTAACTCTACACCCATCAATGAATATTTCCCTATCTATTTGCACTCAATCATATGAAATACATTCTCATTCATACAACCTCATATGAATCTTTCCAATTGTTGACTGAGACAATATCAACCCAGTTCTTACATGTTCTCACACNTACTAATCTGGTTCTTACATGTTCTCATAACAAGTTTTAACATCTGGATTGGCCAATTCAAGAAGTAAATGAAGTGAATGGATTTAAATCATCACAACTTCTTCCAACATTAAAGATCAATACTCTCCCCAACTTCCATGGTTCATGGATTTAAATCATCAAAACTTCTTCCAACATTAAAGATCAATACTCTCCACAACTTCCATCCATAAACTTAATTACTTATCATTTTAAGAAGAAAGATAAAGAAAACTACTCAGAATCCATGGAGAGAAGAAACACACTTTAGTTTAAAAGAAGAAATCTTGTCAAACCAACAACAAGTCTCGATTAAAACCAAAAGTAGTCTAAAACAAAAAGATAAAAAAGTCTCAATTAAAACAAAAAGTAGAATTACTTATCATTTTAAGGAGAAAGATAAAGAAAACTACTTAAAATCCTTCCATCCAACACTTAATTACTTATCATCTTAAGAAGAAAGATAAAGAAAATTACTCAGAATCCATGGAGAAAATTTGTCAAACCAACAACAAGTCTCAATTAAAACCAAAAGTAGTCTAAAACAAAAAGATAAAAAGTTATTTCAAGTCCTCCACCAAACTCTTGAAGTTCCTTTGAATCTCTTCTCTTTTACAATCATTCAAAACAAAATAACAAAAAAAATAACGTAAAATAAAAATTGGTTCCTAAAAATCTCTCCGAACTAACTCCCTAGAAAAGAACTTTCAAAACTTGCAAATATTTTCAGGACTCTTTTTTAAGTCCTCTCTTCTTTCTTTTATAGTTTTCCAAGAGGTGCCTTGGGATCTATTCAAAATGTGCCTTGATTCGATGTATTTGCCCAAGAGATGCATTCTTTCATGATAATTTTCATCCATGGTGGTTACAACCACCTATTAAGCCCATGGATGCTTCAAAAACCTTTTCAAAATTTGTGAAAACCGATTTTACTCGTCTAGTAACTGCCACTGGCGCTTAAGCGCAGGGTCTCGATGCATAGGCGCGACCTTCTCTGTTTAACTGGCGCTTAAGCACCGGATCTAGCGCTTAGGCGCCAAAACTCTTCTGCACAATTTTTCACCTTTTGGATCCAAATTGATCCTTTTTCACTCCTTTAAGCATTTTTTCCATTTTTACTTGTATCTACAAGAAAAACAAAAAAATATCTTCTATTAAAGCACAATATCTAAAAAATAAGTATAAAAATGTGTCTAAAAACACTATATTTTAGGTGTATTAGTAGACCCTACCCGGAGGAGTTCAGCTCAATGGCATACCCTAAAGGATTTGTTCCACCTACATTTAAGACTTTCGATGGGACTGAAAACACCCAAAAACATGTTATACACTTTAGAGCAGGTTGCTGTAACGTGAGGGGCAGCGATGCATTGTTGCTATGCCAGTTTGTTAGCAACCTTTCTGGGTGTCGCTTTCGACTGTTATGTTGATTTACTCAATGGCTCAATCCAAAAATTTGTAGAGTTGAAGCTGTTTGTCAAACGATTCGCTGGAGCTCAACAACACATCAGTATAGGTGATTTAGTGATAGAGCGATAGAAGTTCAACAAAACCTTGGTGGATTACATTTTGAGATGGAGGAACCTCAGCATGACATGCAAGCCTCAGCTTCAGGAAAAACATGCCATAGAATTTTTACTGAAGTGTATCCACGGAACAGTGGCTTTTATGCTTAAAGGATTTACTTTTAAGACATTCCAAAAGTTACCAAGCTGCGAGTCTTCGGGAGGAAGCTAACATTTTAGGTTCTTCAAGAAGATTGATAAGTCAAAACCAGTGAAAGCATTTCGGAAGAACTCTGAAAAAGTGGCAGCAATGGAGAAGGAGAAACAACCGACCAGGATGTAGCCTTTTGACAACGACAGCTAGAATAGAGGTAATCCAAGGGACGAAGATTGACAACGTAAGGAGCGAGTTCCTATAGGTTCAATCGGGCCTTAAGACAACCCTAGGTGGCTCAGGTTTGGTTTCACACACACCTACACACACTCAAATTCATCAAATTCCCCACATACCCTAAAACCCTAAAATCACATTCATTGGACCTACCTCCTTAACTCTTTGGGAAACTCATATGGCCAGTCAAAAGTCCTTAGCCTTTGGCTAAGATGGCTAAGACAAACATGTGGAGACTTAAAAAGAGTTCTCATTCGGTGTCTTATGGTCCCAAGATGGCTATTCATGGCATGCATGATCACCTTATCTAATTTTTCCCAAATGTTCCCCAAATTCCCCAAAATAACCACTTTAACCACAAATTCCAGACCCCCAAATTCAAATACCAAATTCAATTTCAATTGAAACACCAATTAAAACCCAATTTTCAATTCCAAATTCAAAGCCCCAATTTTGAGCCAAATGACCAAATCAATTCCAAAACTTCACCAAGTTTAAACCTTCTCTAAATTTGACATACACACCAATTCAATTATACCAAACCCAAGATCAAATTTGCATGAAAATTCCAAAGCCCATTGGCCAAACCCAAAATCAAATTTCCTTAACCCATCCTAAAATGCAAAAAAACAAGTCTGTCATGAGAAAACTCAAAAGCCCATAAATTGAGCTCAATTTCAATTACCATTGAAGGCTGATCCGACATTTTTGTTATGATAGATTGTGTAAAATTTAATTAAATATAATCAATTAATATTCAGATTCTACGCAAGTATATATATCGTTATCAAGTAATAATGCACTTTCTATTTAAGCCCCAAATATCAATCATATGGGGAAGGTTTAAATTGGAAATGACAAATTTGCTAGGAAATTTACAGAAAGTCAATTGAAATCACTATCACTAATTTCAATTGATGAGATGTAATCAAAATTAAATTTCTAAACTATTATTAAATCAAATATGCAAAATTTAAAACAGTAAATACTAATGTATTAACTATGTTTATGTAACAGAGATTCTTATGTGAAAAAGCATCAAATAGTAAATACTAATTTATTAACTATGTTTATGTAACGAAGATTCTTATGTGAAAAAGCATCCGCAAATAGTAAATACTAATCTATTAACTATGTTTATGTAACGGAGATTCTTATGTGAAAAAGCACCCTTCCCACTACAAAAAGGCTATGGTAAAATGAGATGAGATAAATGTTCATAATATGTATTGTGCCAAGTAAGAGCAATTTTAATTCTCTATCTTGATACAGTGCATAGAAAATCATTGGCTAATCTCAGTGTTTAGCCCCTAAATCTGTGACTAGGCTAGGAGGATACCGACTCCCAGTCCAGAGCTCCCACTTCCCTTCATCTGAAGGCTAGCTCTCACTTCAGTTTTTAAACACTAAGACTGAATTGAAGATTTTAGTTTGTCATCCTAAAGGTTCTCCAATTCTACACCCAATAAAGAATATTTCCCTATTTATTTACACTTAATTCCATAAACAATGTTCTCCTTCATGAAATCAAATGAAGATTCTCCAATTCTACACCCAAAAAAGAATATTTCCCTATTTATTTACACTTAATTTCTTAAACAAATTTCTCCTTCATGAAATCAAATGTGACCTTTATTTGCACTTAATTCCATGAACGAAATATTCCTTCATGGACTTAAATGTGATTCTCACTTTGTTGTTAAACCTCATACTCCATTTCCCGGATCATATGTTTCACAACATATTTTAACAAATCAATTGGTCAGATTAAAAACTCATACTCCATTTCCCGGATCATATGTTTCACAACACATTTTAACAATTCAATTGGCCAAATAGAAAAGTAAATTAAGTTTGGAGTTGAAAAATCATCACAATTTATTTTACAATTTAATATTGAAACATACATATTATCTCTTCATTTCACCATATCTCAGAGTAGGGAAAAGATAGAGGGAACTACTCAGACTTCATGAAAAAAAAATAACAAAACACAAATTTCATACATAAAAGAAAGTTCATACAACACTGATAAACAAACAATTCTTATCTGAAAACTTTTTCTCAAAGCAAATCATTTGTAACCTTTCCTTAGAAATGTAGGAAGAAGATATCTCTCACTTTTCTCCTTCTCCAACACTGTTACAGAAAGTTTCACACTAAATCTCACCACAAAAACTCTAAACTATGAAAACAAAATAACTAATTGACTCTAATATGGAAGTGGAATGAAATGATGTTGTGCAAAAAATGAAAGTAGAGGAGTGTTTTTTCTGATGAAATTTAGCCCCAAATAGATTGGTTTCTCCAAGAGGTGCCTCCAAAAAAACTTTTCAAAAAATTGTCCAAGTACATCAAACCTTCTAGAAATGGGGTATGCAACGCCTTTGGCGGGTCTGGCGCCGTCGACGCTGAGTAAAAAATCTCCGCGTTAATTTGTTCTGCACCCTCGGCGCTGAGCATTTCTTCAAAAACGTCATTTTGACTCCAAATTTCATCATTTTTGCTTTCTTTTTGCTTTAAGCCCTAAAAATCAACAACATGCAAGAAAACATCAAAATACCTTCCATTAAAGTGCAATATCATCAAAAATAGGTATAAAATATGGGTCTAAAAATGCATATATTTTTGGTGTATCAAAATCCTCTAAACTTACATGTTACTTGTCCTCAAGTAACTTCTTTACTACCTAAAAAATATTACTTATGATAAAGACCTTAACTTTTAAACTTCTATATTTTAGTTTTTCAAATATAATAGTATAACTTAAAGAAAAATTCACAACAACTCCGGTTAATACTAAATGTGTAAAGATATCCAATAATTAAGTCGAAGGTTTCTGATCCTCTATTTCTTTCAAGAAAAATTACAATTTATTATATTAAAGTCACTTAGCAAATTATATGAAAAAGAACTTTATAAAACTTTATTAATAATTAAGTTAACATTCAAATAAAAGTTTAGAAAATGTGTTGAAGTCTTTTTCCTTAAGTTGATTCAAGTGAAACTAATTTTTAATTAGGCATCTCCTCAAGCTTCTCCCCATATATTTTTTTCTTTTTCTTTTCTTTTCAGGATCATTTTTAATCCCCTTTTTCTTTTTTTTTCTTTCTTTTCTTCTCTTTATATATA
>JXCR01135850.1:94843-125363 GCA_002079205.1 Phalaenopsis hybrid cultivar | reverse complement strand
CCCCAACTTAAATTTTTAAAAGATTTTTGCATGAAGAGCTTTAAAAATGAAGGGTAAAAGAAAGCATTAAATACATAAAAAAAATTTATACCTGTTGGAGATTCTGATTTTTGAACATAAATTTTGAAATTACTGCAGGTGCTAAAATAAAAAATACAAGGCTAAAAACGTTAAATTGCACATAATACATATAAAATTTGCTGAGAAAGAGCTAATCACAAAACAGAACAAAGTGTTGAAAATAACAACAAAACTAAACTAAATTTTAAAAATAAAAACAGTCTTCCACATTACAGTTTCACATAACATAACAAACAAAGTCTAAACAACATCGCAACATAAACAATACAATCACACAGTACGAACACAAACAAATAAACAAAAAGATCACTAGTCAATATCATCTTCATCTTCATCTTCATCTACATCCAACTAAAGCATCATCATAAGAAACATCATACTCAATTTTTTGTCAAATCAAATCACCAGTGTGAGCATTTCTGGCTTCCATATTATGCATATCATCATTTGATCCAAAAGTTCTCTGTTGCTGGGGTCACTAGAATTAGGTACATGAGAGGTAGAAGGAATATCCCTAGAAGTAGAAGGAATATCTCTAGACTTACTGCCAAATCTCCATTCGACACGAGATTCATATGTCTTGATGTTTGCAGGCCCAATAGGTCTCTGAGGCTCAATCATCTCCTCATCAGGTCTAAAATCAAGTCCTGCCTGCTTACAAAGTGTTTAAATAAGAGCAGGGTGTGCCAATCCATCAGAAGTCTCTCCTAGAGCAATAGATTGAGTGTTCATATAAATAATATAGCCCACATTTATGTCCATAACTTGTTGAATATATTAATTTATGATGGCTCTATCTTTGGTCACCTCACTATGATGGTTCATCAGAATACTTTTTCTAGAAATAAAATAATGTTAGGCCTTAGATACTACATTTAAACGAGTACGGGGGAAGTTAACTTTAACTCCATTTTTTATTTTCCAAGTCCCTTTCTCACTAGTGAGAAAAGAAATAACTTAATCTAAAACCTAATCTGTAATAGAAAAAGAATGATACTGACATCTATACACATCTTTTACAGAATAAAACTCATTTATTTTATTTGAAGTAAATTATACCTTTTTTTCATGAACAAATACATAATCATCAGAAGCTTCAGGAAGGTTGGCATCAAATTCCATTACAATCCCAACTATCACATCGACAGTAAAATAATAGAAGTTTTCCCATTACCGAGAAATAATCAAACGTTCAACTTCTCCTCATGGATTTTTAAAATCTCAGTCTTGAATTACTTTCTTATTTTCATAAATTCTATGAAATTGAGTACTTGCTCTAATTCTAACAAATCTCAGCTCGTCATATTCTATTTTCCTTTTGCTCGATCTAGGTGCCATAAGAAATCTAGAAAATTTTGAAGAATCTGAATAAATTCTAAAATTCCAAAAAGCAAAATGTAAACCATTTTAAACTTCAAATCATTATATAAAAGTTCATCACCAAAGGATTTTCTCAAAAATTTCTCAAAAATTTTTTCATATTTTTGGATCCATGCAATGTGAGATAAATCCTTGGTGAAAATAAAAAAATTTTGGCTTAAAGTGTTGCGCTTACCTAGAGAAAATGAAATCCAAAGTCTTTTAGCCTCTAAATTGCTTCAAATCCGAACAAAATCAAGCCCTAGCCACCCAAACCGAAGGTTGAAGATGACTTAAAAATGGTGGACACAGTAAAAATTGCAAATTTTTAGGGATTAAAATTTGCTGTCGGGTCGAGGGCAGCATCGACACCGATTCCAGCGCCGTCGACGCTGAAGGCGCAAAAATTTCATATTTTGATTTTGATTTTTTTTTAAATTTTCAATTTCCTATCGACTTACTCTAAAATTTTTAGTATTTTAAACACAAATGTTTAGCTAACAATAATTCACAAAACAAAACATTTCACCAACATGAATTTTCACAAACAATAACAAACTAACTTTTATATATGAAATNAAGTCTTCAATTATTACACCTCTTCTTCAGTGCTTTCTCCTCCTCTGATATCTCCCATAGATTGGAAATGAATATATAAGTTGTAGAAGGATTGTTACGGGAATTGATCTGTCAAATTTTCTTCTATCCACCCGTTTTCTTTAAACATCCGAACTAATTCCGCTTCAACAGTTTTAGTGTGATCAAAATTTTCTTTCATTCTCCAATCTAGGTGATAAAAAAGGTATTTAAGATCTCCTACTGCATTCATAATACTCTGAAGTTCCCTTTCAATTTTTTTTAATTTCTTTTCTAAATCAAGAGAACTTCCAACTGTTGGTGGTATTAATGGAGTTGAAGCATGTGAAGATTGATCTATGATGGCTTCTAATACTTCATTTCCATTTCCACAATAATTCTCATCTATAGGATTCATGGGCTCCCAAGGTAATAAAGCCTTTTCCCAACTTTCATATGGAACTTGGGCTTGACTGCAAATCAAAAAGATGATATATGAATGCCCAAGTCCATAAATTGGTCCATTAGTAAGGATACCCATAATAGATTTAAATATAATAGACCCTATATCAATGGGTTTTTCCATTTGAATGCATAGTTTAAAATAACACATTCTTTAGTGACTCTACTAATTTTCATGGTAGGGAGTAATTTTGCAGCAATAAAGAAATGTCATTGCTTTGAAATTGGATTAAGTAATGAAGTGGAGAAACTAACATATCATTCATCTCGTATCTCCCACATATCACTTTCATCTGTCAGAAGATTTTACACGTCTTGCATCAAATCTCGTGTAGGAATGAAATTTGTATAATGACAGATTGGAATGTTGTATATCATATACAATTCATTAATCATTGCAGGAGTAAATGGTACAACCTTACCTCATACGAAGACAACACCTTGATTAATTCCATTTAAGTTTGCATAAAACTCTTTCACCACAGCTACGACAACCGCAGACGTAGTGTAACACAGAACTTCTCAGTTCCTTTGCAGAATTATTTTATCAATTAGACTAGTAGGATTGATCACTCAATGATTAACGAATCCTCTTTCCTTGATCAATCTCTACTTCAATTTTTTCATACCTTTGTCCAAGGAAAACTCCAATAGCATAATCACTAGCATCACACATCAATTCAAATGGTTTCTCCCAATTAGGTGAAACTATAATTGGGGCTGTGATTAATTTTTCCTTTAATAACTCATAGGCATTTAAACAGCTTTCAGCAAATTCAAATTTCTTGTCATTTTCTAAAAGTTGGCATAGAGGTTTGATAAATTTGGAAAAATCTTGAATAAAAAGTCTGTAAAGTCCAACATGTCCAAGAAAACTCCTAACCTCTCTTACATTAGTAGGATGTGTTATTTTATATATAACTTGAATTTTTGCAAGGTCTGCTTCCATGCCATCTTTCAAAATTTTATGCTCTAATAAAATTCTTCCTGTAACCATAAATTGACATTTCTCCCAATTTAGAATTAAATTAGCTCTTTCGCATAACTCTAAAACTTTTTCAAGATAATTTAAGCATGCATCAAATGATGTTCCAAATACAGAGAAATCATCCATAAATACTTCCAATCCATCATCAATTAATTTACTAAATATGGACATCATACATCTCTGGAATGTTGCAGGTGCATTAGATAATCCAAAATGCATTCTTTGAAAAGCAAAAGTTCCAAAAGGACAAGTCAATGTTGACTTTTCTTGATCCTTAGGAGCAATAGAAATATGATGGTAACCGGTATATCCATCTAAAAAACAAAAATATTTGTGCCCAACAAGTCTATCAACTATTTGCTAAAAAGGGTAAAGGGAAGTGATCTTTCCTGGTGGAAGTGTTTAATTTTCTATAATCAATGCAAATACACCACCCAGTAACTTGTCTAATAAGTATTAA
Source organism: Phalaenopsis hybrid cultivar (assembly GCA_002079205.1). Taxonomy (NCBI): domain Eukaryota; kingdom Viridiplantae; phylum Streptophyta; class Magnoliopsida; order Asparagales; family Orchidaceae; genus Phalaenopsis; species Phalaenopsis hybrid cultivar. The sequence continues at coordinate 121,437 of JXCR01135850.1, read as the reverse complement.
GTCATTATTTTCTTTTGTTTCAATAGTCACTCCTCCTTTCTTAGGAACACAATGAATTGGACCTACCCACGCACTATCTGAAATATGATATATAATTTTAGTGTCTAACCATTTCAAAATCTCCTTCTTAACTACTTCTTTCATCATTGGATTTAATCTCATTTGTGGATCAACTCTTGGTTTATACACCCACGCACTATCTGAAATAGGATATATAATTCCAGTGTCTAACCATTTCAAAATTTCCTCTGTGCACTATCTGAAATAGGATATATAATTCTAGTGTCTAACCATTTCAAAATTTCCTTTTTTACCCATTATCTGAAATAGGATATATAATTCCAGTGTCTAACCATTTCAAAATTTCCTTCTTAACTAATTCTTTCATCATCGGATATATAATTTCAGTGTCCAACCATTTCAAAATTTCATTCTTGACTACTTCTTTCATCATTGAGTTTAATCTCCTTTGTGGATCAACTCTTGGTTTATATTGTTCATCCAGTATAATTCTATGCATACAGATCTTTGTGGATCAACTCTTGGTTTATATTGTTCATCTAATATAATTTTGTGCATACAGATCGAATGACTGTATATAATTCTAGTGTCTAACCATTTCAAAATTTCCTTCTTAATTACTTCTTTCATCATCGGCTTTAATCTCTTTTGTGGATTACTCTTGGTTTATATTGTTCATCTAATATAATTTTGTGCATACAAATTGAAGGACTGATTCCTTTAATATCCATGGTTTATATTGTTCATCTAATATAATTTTGTGCATACAGATTGAAGGACTAATTCCCTTAACAAAATTGCCTTCTTAACTACTTCTTTCATCATTGGATTTAATCTCCTTTGTGGATCAACTCTTGGCTTATATTGTTCATCTAATATAATTATGTGCATATAGATTGAAGGACTGATTCCCTTAATATCAGCTAAGGTCCAACCAAAAGCTTTCAATGTACCTAACATCATTGGATATAATTCTTAACTACTTCTTTCATCATTGGACTTAATTCTGTTTATATTGTTCATCTAAAATCTTTTCAATGTATCTAACAGTCTTTGCTCTTGCAAATCATTTAATTCTGAAAATATAATAACTGGTAATGTAGATGAGTCTCCTAAAAACACATACTTCAAGTGGCTAGACAATACTTTCAACTCAAGTTCAGGTGGTTTTATAATTGACAGAAATAGTTTCTTATCAGCATTTTCTGTAATATCCAACATCTCAAATCTTTCCTGAACATAATCTAATTCTTCATTTTATAATTCATCTATAATAACTTCATCACTCTCTTCAAATTGTTCTTTCTCTTCAAAATGTTCTTTAAAATGTTCTTTCAATAGATGTTCACTAATTTCTATGCAAAAACATTCATTATCTCTTTCAACAGCAGGGTATTTCATAGATTTTGCAATGTTAAAGGTCACTTCTTGATCATTAACTCTCATAGTTAATTCTCCTTTTTGAACATCTATCATAGCTTTTCCAGTAGCTAAAAATGGTCTCCCTAAAATGATAGGTATTTCTTTATCTTCCTCCATATCTAAAACAATGAAATCCACAGGAAAGATATTTTTGTCCACTTTTACTAACACATCTTCTATAACTCCCTTAGGATATGTAACTGAAAGATCTGCTAGTGAAGAGTTATAGAAGTAGGTGAGACTTCTCCTAATCCTAATCTTTTGAAAATTGATAGAGGTCACTTTTACTAACACATCTTCTATAACTCCCTTAGGATATGTAACTGATCGGTCTGCTAATTAAAATTTATCAACTTTTACTAACACATCTTCTATAACTCCCTCACGATAAGTAACTGAACGATGCGCTAACTAACGAGTTATAGGTAGTGGCTATGTAACTGAATGATCTACTAACTGTAGAGTTACAGAAGTAGGTGAGACTTCTCCTAATTCTAATTAGAGGCATAAGATTAATGACAGAAGTAGGTGAGACTTCTCCTAATCCTAGTTTTTTGAAAATTCTGAAGAGTTACAGAAGTAGGTGAGACTTCTCCTAATCCTAATCTTTTGAAAATCGATAGAGACATAAGATTAATGTTGTCTCCCAAATCACATAAAGCTCTTCCATAGAATTTTTCACCGATAGCACACGGTATAGTGAAACTTCCAGGATCCCAAATCACATAAAGCTCTTCCATAGAATTTTTCACCGATAGCACACGGTATAGTGAAACTATAATCACATAAAGCTCTTCCATAAAATTTTTCACCAATAGCACATGGTATAGTGAAACTGTCAGGATCTTTTCATTTTTCAGGTAACTTTTTTAGAATAGTTGCACTACACTCTTCACTAAGTGCAACAGTTTCGTTATCCGTGAACTTCCTTTTCTTGTTCATAATTTCTTTCACAAATTTCACATAATTGGGCATTTGCTCCAAAGATTCTATGAAGGGAATATTTACCGTTAACTACTTATGAATTTCTAAAAATTTGGAGAATTGTTTATTCTGTTTGTGTTGCTTCAATCTTTGAGGAAACCGTGGTGGAGGTTTCTCCACAGTAATTTTCATTGGTGTTAATGAATACTTTAAATCTGGGTACTCAAGATCCTTTTCTTTTTCGGTTTCCACTTTCTCTTTTTCAATTTCTATTTCTTTTTGCACTCTTGTCTCCAATTCTTTTCCACTTCGTAATCGTATCGCCTTGATTTGTTCTTTTCCTTGATCTTTAGGAATTATTTCCACAGTACTAGGAAAAGTTCCCAATGTTCAGTTACTAAGCGCAGTTGCGATATGCTCTAATTGATTTTCAATATTCTTAATAGGAGTTCCTTGATTTTGTAATTGATTTCCTTAAATTTGTAATTGATTTCCTTGATTCTGCAATTATTGACCCATGTTTAATATCAGCTCTTCCATCGACAACTTCTTCTCCTTAATTTGAGTGTTAATGTTAAATCCTAGAGGATAAGAAGGTCTATAGTTAACATTTCCTTGGTTGGATGAATTTCCTAATAGGTTTACTGGGTTGTTTGCCCATTGTTGATTTGTAGAAGAATTGTTATTCCAATTAAAGTTTGGATGATTCTTCTAACCTAGGTTATAATAGTTCGAATAAGGGTTGTTGGGTCTATTAATAGCGTTTAAACTCTCATATGAAGGTTGAACATCCACAAATTGCCCAGAAGAATTCCCTTCCATCATAGGAGGTGTTGAAGAATAATTCATCCCATAATGATCTAATTTCCTTGATATTACTTCCATCATAGGAGGTGTTGAAGAATAATTCATCCCATAATGATCTAATTTCTTTGATATTGTCCATCATAGGAGGTGTTGAAGAATAATTCATCCCATAATGATCTAATTTCTTTGATATTGCACCAATCCATCATAGGAGGAGTTGGAGAATAATTCATCCCATAATGATCTAATTTCTTTGATATTGCAGTAATCTATAAAGCTAACATAGATATTGCATCAGAATCATGGATACTAGCTACTCTTTTAGGATTTACCCGTTCAGAGGGCCATTGAAAATTGTTGGTAGCCATCTCTTCTATTAATAAATAAGCCTCATCAAATGGTTTTGACATTAATGAACCACCAGCCGCAGCATCTATAATTAATCTAAGAGATCCCACTAATCCAGTATAAAAAGTGTGAATTATCAACCAATCTGGCAACGAATGATGAGGGCATTTCTCATTATAAAAAGTTTGAATTATCAACCAATCTGGTAACGAATGATGAGGGCATTTCTTAATAGTCTTTAAATCTCTCCCAAGCTTCATATATTGACTCTCCATCAATATGACAGAATGATGTTATAAGTTTAGCAGTTTTGGATGGAGGGAAATATTTGGATAAAAATTTTAGTGAAAGTTCCCAAGTTCTAAAAGTAGCACACAGTTCTAAAATACTAGCGAGGTGTAAGTTAGGATCTTCATTTGGTGTACCTCCGAATTGATTGTTTTGTACCATTTGGATAATAGCAGTTTTAAGCTCAAATGAATTAGCAGCTACATCAGGATTTTGGATAGATAAGTGAATTTCATCTGCTGTAGGTTTGCATAATCTCGTAGGGATCTAGCTTGGTGTTCATTCTCTATTCCTTGATTGTTCATATTGTTTTCCATTGTATCAGAATTTCTAGGTTCTCTTCTCAATCTTCTAATCTTTTTAACAGTGCGTTCTAATTCCGAATAGTAGGGTATATGATTTTCAAGACCAAATTTACACATACAATTTGAAATCAATATCAGTTATATATAACTAAATATAAAAATAAGTTGCAATTCAAGTAAAAATTTTCTAATAATCCTAATTTTTCTGTTACTCTAGTTGTGATTTTTGTTACTCAGTCCCCTACAATGGCGCCAAAAAATTGACCATGACTTTATATATGCTTAAAAATATAAGTATTTAATACTGCTACTAAAAGATTTACTTCCTCAGCAACTGTACTAAATCCTTAATAACAGTTATAGATTCGATAAATATGGACGAAATAAATATTCAATAATTGTAAAGTCACACTTATCAACGCAAGTATACATATCACTCAAGTAATATAGGGCTCTAATGGAGTCCTAGATATCAATCCCATAGGGAGTAGTTTAGAACTACGAACTAAGATTTTAGAAAAGCAGTACTTTAATCACAACAACGAAGTTCAATTTGCTTATCTGTCACTAATAGGCAATTGAAATAATTATGTAAATTAATAACTATTAAATAACTAATGATACTAATGAAGGTTTAAATGTTATATTCAATATATAAGAAAGCATCATTCTCCATGTCAAGAAATTATAGTGAATGGATAAAGTGAATCAGTTTAAAGTATATTGTGCCAAATAGGAGCATACCTATTCTTTACCCTTTGGTCCAGGCATAAAGAATATTGACTAATCCTACGTTTGTTTACTGAATCTGCGGCTAGGCTGGGAAGATACCGGCTCTCACTTCAGAGCTCCCACGTTCCCCTCACCTGAGGGCTAACATCTACACTTCAGCACCCAAACGATAGGACCGAATTGGGGATTTTAGTCTGTCACTCTAAAATCTCCAATTCTACGCCTGATAATATTATTTCCCTATTTATTTGCACCCAACTTCCAAGGGCTTTGACCTCCCTGAATCTTGGATGTAATCTTCACTTTAGTTGTAAAACTCAACATATTTTAACAAATCAATTGGCTAGATTGAAAGTAAATTAAGATCAAAGTGAAAAGATCATCACAATTTCTTAAACATTTTCATGGCTTTACCAATTCAAATCACCATTTCACAAATCTTGAGACAAGGAGAAAGATAGAGATCTACTCAGATCTCATGGGGAAAACACAACAAAACTCGAAATTCATATATAAAATCAAAGTCAAACAAACTACAAACTCAGATCTCATGGGGAAAACACAACAAAACTCGGAATTCATATATAAAATCAAAGTCGTACAAACTACAACAAGTAAATAACTTATCTCTAAACCAATTCAAATCACCATTTCACAAATCTCAAGACAAGGAGAAAGACAGAGAAAACTACTCGTCACCAATTAAAATCACCATTTCACAAATCTCGTCTCATGGGGAAAACACAACAAAACTCGGAATTCATATATAAAATCAAAGTCATACAAACTATAACAAGTGAATAACTTATTTCTAATTTCTCCCCAAGAAAACTCCTCGAAGTTCTTCTAAATCTCCTCCTTTTTTTACAACACACAGAATTCCTCTTCGAAGCAGCAAGGAGGAAGAAAGCTCTCACTTTCCCTCCACTCTTACAATCTCTCAAAGAATTCCTCACAATTTTTACACACTATTGGAACCTTTCTATCATCCAGGAACTCTTCAGGACTTCTAGGCTCTCAAAATTTTCAGCCAAAATAGTCTTTTAAAGTTGTGGATGAGCTTTCCCACGAGTTTCCTAAGCATCCGTTCAAAATTGTCCTTATCCAAAGCCTGATTGTGCATAACCGTCGAGCTTGACGTCGATGGCCTCGAGGGCGCCATCGGAGGGCCTTCTAAGTGAATTAATTCTGGAGTCTCGGGAAAATCTCACCGTCGGTGAGGTCGATGGCGCCGTCGGCACCCTAGTTCAATTCTTCACATCTTGGTCCTTTTCGCTCTAAATTCGTTCCTTTTTGCATCTTTTTGCTCCAATGACCATAATTCATCATTTCTGCAACAAAACATCAAAAATATCTTTCTTTAAAGTGCAATATCATCAAAAATTGTATAAAATAGGTATGAAAATCTCAACATATTTTCCTTTGGTCAGCTCTTACGCTAACAAATCTCTGCTCGTTATATTCTACTTTCCTTTTGCTCGATCTAGGTGTCATAGGAAATCTAGAAAATTTTGAAAAATCTGAATATATTCTAATATTCCAAAAAACAAAATGTAAAACATTTTAAACTTCAAATCACTATATAAGAGTTCATCACCAAAGAATTTTCTTAAAAATTTCTCAAAAAAATTTTCATATTTTCGGATCCATGCAATGTGAGATAATTCCTTAGTGAAAATCACAAATTTTTTGGTTTAAAGTGTAGCTCTTACCTAGAGAAGATGAAATCCGAAGTCTTTTAGCCTCTAAATCACCTCAAATCCAACCACAATCAAGCCCTAGCCACCCAAACCGAAGGTTGAAGATGACTTAAGCGTAAAAATTGTGGCCACAGTAAAAATTGTAAATTTTTAGGGGTTAAAATCTGTTGTCAGGTCGAGGGAGCTGTCGGCACTAAAGGCCCGAAAATTTTATAGTTTGATTTTTTTTAATTTTCAATTTTCTATCGACTTACTAAAAAATTTTTAGTATTTTAAACACAAATTTTTATCTAACAATAATTCACAAAATAAAACATTTCACCAACACGAGTTTTCACAAACAATAACAAACTAACTTTTATATATGAAAGTACAATTTTTTACAAACATATTTTTTAATTACACAATCACACATATTAAACAAACTAATTATAAATCAATATCAAAATCAAGCCACAACACTAAACGCTGTCACAAAACGAAACAAATAATCAAAGTTCAGAATTCTAAAGCAAAAAAAAAAAAAAAACTAAACCAAATTAAATCCACACAATTACACTAAGTATATATAATGTTTTAAAATAGATATAGTATTTAAAGTCTTTAATTATTACGCCTCTTCTTCAGTGCTTTCTCCTTCTCTGATATCTCCCATAGATTGGTAATGAATATATAAGTTGTAGAAGGATCAGTACAAGAATTGATCTGTCGAATTTTCTTCAATCCAACCATTTTCTTTAAACATTTGAACTAATCCCGCTTCAAAAGTTCTGTGTGATCAAAATTTTCTTTCATTCTCCAATCTAAGTGATCAAAAAGGTATTTAAGATCTCCTACTACATTCATAATACTCTGAAGTTCCCCTTCAATTTTCTTCAATTTTTTTTCCAGAGCAAGCAAACTTCCAACTGTTGGTGGTATTAATGGAGTTGAAGCATGTGAAGATTGATTTATGATGGCTTCTAATACTTCATTTCCATTTCCTCAATAATTCTTGTCTATAGGATTCATAGGCTCCCAAGGTAATAAAGTATTTTCCCAACTTTCATATGGAACTTGGGCTTGACTGCAAATCAAAATGATGGTAGATGGATGCCCAAGTCCATAAATTGGTCCATTGGTAAAGATACCCATACTAGATTTAAATATAATAGACCCTATATTAATGGGTTTTTCCATTTGAATGCAGTAATTTAAATAGCATATTCTTTGGTGACTACTAATTTTCATAGTAGGGAGTACTTTTGCAGCAATAAAGAAATGTCATTGCTTCGAAATTAGATTAAGTAATGAAGTGGAGAAACTAGCATGTCCTTCATCTTGTATCTCTCACATATCACTTTCATCCATCAGAAGAGTATACACATCTTACATCAAATCTCGTATAGGAATGAAATTTGTATAATGACAAATTGGAATGGTGTCTATCATATACAATTGATTAATCCTTGCAGGAGTAAATGGTATAGCCTTACCTCGTACGAAGACAACATCTTGAGTAATTCTATGTAAGTTTGCATAAAACTCTTTCACCACAGATACGATAACCGTAGACATAGTATAACACAGAACTTCCCAACGCCTTTGCATAATGATTTTATCAATCGGACCAGTAGGATTGATCACTCCATGATTAACAAATCCTCTTTCCTTGATCAATCTCCTCTTCGTAATGACTTTATTTTGTTGAAAACTGGAAGTGAAATCACACAAAGTATTTCTTTTGTTGAAAATTCATATCAACACTAATTTCCATCAAAACCTGCTAAAAGTAGTAAACTTCACATGCTGATTTCCGTCAAAACTTGTGTCGGCATTGATTGCGCGTCGAAACTAATAAACTTGCTTTTGTTGAAAACTCTATACTTCAAAGTATTTCTTGAATTGGAAGCTATGGAATCCAAAAATTGGAAGTTACTAGGCTTTTAAGGATGTTTCTAGGTCTTTTTAAACTCGTATCAGTGGTTATTATGAAGTGAAATCAAGCCAAAACCAACTAAAAGTAGTCTAAAACCGTCCAACCAAACTCGGCACCGTCAGCGCTCCCGATTGGTGCTGTCGGAGCTGATTTCCATTATCTAGGGCATCGTCGGCGACCATTCTGGCGTCGTCGTCCCCAATGGCCAAAATTGCGATTTTCGTTTTTTTATTCAATTTGATTCCAAATTTTTCTCCAATACCAATATTTGACTTAATTTATAATAAATGCAATTGTGTAGGATTATTATCTACTAATATATAAGACACTTATTGTCCGTTTGGGGCAGCTTGTGCGTTTCAGGATAAGCTGCTTATCCTGAAACGCGGCCCGCGGGCCGGCCGCAGGGGTCGGCCCGCGGCCTGCGTTTAGTGTAAAAACCCAAACGCAGTTTCGGATAAGCTGGCAAAAAGCGCGAACCAAACGGTATGACGGCGTTTTGAAAACGCCGCCCGCACTTATAAGCTGCCCCAAACGGACCCTTAACAAACTAAATAGTAATACATAGCAATATAAGTATGGGTTGCCTCCCACAAAGTGCTTGGTTTAACGTTGTCAGCCCGACATACCATATGTTTAGTTGGGTTGACTTAACAATAAAACTTTTTTAAATTGAGGTATGTGCCCTTCATAACAATGCTTCAAACGATGCCCATTAACTTTTAATATCTTTCTAGTGTTAGATCTTTAATAACAACAGTTTCATAATAATAGACTTTAATCACTTTAAATGGTCATAACCATCAAAATTTTAATTTTCCCATGTTATGATTTTTAATCACAATAGTTCCATAATGATAAACTTTAATCACTTTAAGTAGTCCTAACCATCTGGATTTCAGTTTTCCTAGAAACAGCCTCAATCTTGTATTATATAGTAGAACTTCTTGTCTAGGTTCAAATTTCTTCTTAACAATCTTCCAATCATGCCATATCTTCATTTTTTTTATAGATTTTTGCATTATTATATGCTTCATTTCTAATCTCCTCAAGTTCATTGAGTTGCAAAAACATTTTCTCACCAGCATCCTTTAAATTAAAATTAAATTCTTTAATAGCCCAAAATGCTTTTGTTCCAATTCTACTGGTAAATGACATGTTTTTCCAAAAATCAATCTATATGGGGATATTCTTATAGGAGTTTTATAAGCAATTATATATGCCCATAATGCAGTATCTAGTCTAGCGGACCAATCCAATTTATATAGATTTACAACTTTTTCTAAAAAGCATTTAATTTCACTATTCGATATTTTTGCTAGACCATTAGTTTGAGAATGATAAGTAGTAGAGAATCTATGCATTATATCATATATTCTCTTATTCCTGAAATGAGATCCTCCATCAGTAATGATTACTCTCGACATTCCATAGCTTGTAAAAATTTTTTTAATTAAAAATTTAGAAACTCTCTGAGCATCACATCTAGGCACAACAATAGCTTCAATCCACTTAGACATATAATCAACAACAAGTAATATATAAAATTTTCCAAATGAAGGCATAAATGGTCCCATAAAATCTAATCCCCACAAATCAAAAATTTCAACTTTTAATGTGTAATTTAGAGGCATTTCGTCTCTTCTGAAAATATTTCCTACTCATTGACATCTATCACATGTTTTAATATAGTTATTAACATTTCTAAAAATAGTAGGCCAATAAAATCTAGCTTGCAAAATTTTATATGTAGTTCTATTTATTCCAAAATATCTTCCAAATTCAGAATCATAACATCTTTCAATTATCTGTTGAATTTCTTCATAAGGCACACATCTTCTAATAATTAAATCTTTACATTATTTATATAAATATGGGTCATCCCAAAAATAGTCTTTCGAATCATAGATAAATTTTTTTAAATGTGGATTCTTGATTTCAGGTGTTAGAATGACACTTACAATATAGTTTATTATATCAACATACCACGGCACATCCATTTCATCAATATTATATAAATGTTCATCAGGGAAATTTTCTAAAATTTCATTTACAAAATTAGTTAATATTTCTATTTCTTTTCTTGATAAATGATCAGCTATTTGATTATCATTTCCCTTTCTATGTACCACGGTAAAATCAAACTCTTGCAATAGAAGTATCAATCAAATTAATCTTAGTTTAACATGCTTCTTTTGCATCAAGTATTTAATAGCAGAATGATCTCTATGCACTATACATTTAGTTCCAATTAAATAAGATCTAAATTTATCAAAGGTATAAACAATAGCTAATAACTCTCTTTCATTAGTAGTATAATTAATTTGAGCATTATTTAGAGTTTTAGTAGCATAATATATAACTTTAAAAACTTTGTCATGCCTTTGACCTAAGACAACCCCAATAGCATAATCACTAGCATCACACATTATTTCAAATGATTTCTCCTAGTTAGGTGGTATTATTATAGGTGTAGTGATTAATTTTTTTTCAATAATTCAAATGCTCTTATGCATTCCTCATTAAAATTAAAATTCGTATCTTTTTCTAAAAGTTGGCATATGGGTTTAGTTATTTTTGAAATTTTTTTTATGTAGCGCTTGTAAAAATCAGCTGTCCTAGAAAACTTCTCACCCCTTTAACATTATTAGGAGGTGGTAATTTTTCTATAACTTGGATTTTTGCAGGATCTACTTCAATGCCTTTCTCAGAAATTTTATGCCCTAGAACAATACCTCTTGCAACCTTAAATTGACATTTTTCCCAATTTAAAACTAGGTTGTTTTTTTCACATATCTCCAGAAATTTTTCTAAATTATTAAGACATAACTCAAACAAAGGCCTAAATATAGAAAAATCATCCATAAACACTTACATTCCTTGCTCTATAAAATTGCTAAAAATTGACATCATGCATCTTTGAAATGTTGCAGGTGCATTGCATAGTCCAAAAGACTTTCTATGAAAAGCAAATGTTCCATATGGGCTTGTAAACATTGTTTTCTCTTAATCCTCTGGAGCAATTGGAATTTAGTGATATCCGATATATCCATCTATAAAGCAATAGTATTTGTTCCCAGCCAATCTATCCAGCATTAGATTCAGAAAGGGCAAAGGAAAGTGATCTTTTATGGTGGCCATATTTATTTTTCTATAGTAAAAAAAAATTACCCAACCAGTTACTTGTCTTATTGGTATTAATTCATTTTTCTTGTTTTCTTCAACAGTCACACCTCCTTTCTTTGGAACACAGTGAATTGGGCTTACCCAAGTACTATCTGAAATAGGATATATAATTCCAGCATCTAACCACTTTAAAATGTCTTTTTTAACAACTTCTTTCATTATTGGGTTTAATCTTCTCTGAGGGTCCGCTTTAGGTTCATACTGTTGTTTCATTATTGGGTTTAATCTCCTCTAAGGATCAGCTTTAGGTTCGTATTGTTCATCTAATATAATTCTATGCATACAAATTGAAGGACTAATTCCTTTAATATTTGCTAAAGTCCATCCAAAAGCCATTTTATACTTTTTCAATATCTCTATCAACTTTTGTTTCTGAATTTCAGTTAACTCAGAAGATATAATAACAGGCAATGTAGATGACTCTCCTAAAAATACATATTTTAAATGGGCAGGTAATATCTTCAATTCAAATTCAGGTGGTTTAATACTTGAAGGAATAAGATTTTTACTATCATTTTCCAGCAAGTCTAATGCTTCAAATTTACCCTGAATATAATCTAAATCTTCTTCTTTTACTACATCTTTAGTATCAAAAATTTCTCCTTGCTTTAATTTATCTTTGAATTCATTCTTAAATTGCTCATTACTTAGATAATCAGCTTCTTCCATCCTGAAACAGTCATTATCTTTTTCTTTTGCAGGATATTTCATAGCTTTTGCTATATTAAATTTCACTTATTGATCATTAACTCTCATCATTAATTCTCTTTTTTGCACATCTATTATAGCTCTCCCTGTTGCGAGAAATGGTCTCCTTAAAATAATGAGAATCTCTTTATCTTCCTTCATATCCAATTCTATAAAGTCCACAGGGAAAATAAATTTATCCACTTTTACTAGCACATCTTCTATAACACCTTTTGGATAAGTTATTGATCGATCAGCTAACTGAAGAGTTACAGTGGTAGAGGAAATTTCTCCCAAATCTAAACATTTAAAAATAGGCATAAGATTGATACTTGCTCCTAAATCACATAAAGCTTTTCCGTAAAACTTTTCTCCAATTGCACAAGCCATAGTAAAACTACCAGGATTTTTTAATTTTTCAAGAAGCTTTTTTTTAATAATAGCACTACACTCTTCTCCAAGTGCAACGGTCTCATGATCTGTAAGCTTCCTTTTCTTTTTTAATACATTCTTCATAAATTTAGCATACTTGACCTTTGTTCCAAAGCTTCAACAAAAGTAATATTTATCATTAACTTCTTAAGGATTTCTAAAAATTTTGTAAATTGTTTATCTTTATTATTCTATTTTAGTCTTTGAGGAAACGGAGGTAATGGTTTTTCTACAGGGCTCTGTGTTTGTTCATTTTTCTATTGATCATTTTCCATTTCTTCCTTTTCTTCATCAACTTCAGTTTCTCTTTGGATCCTTGTTTCAAAACTTCTTTTTCACTTCGTAATTGAATAGCTTTAATTTTCTCTTTGTTTTGATCTTTTGGATTAACTTCCACAGTACTTGGAAGAATTCCAGAAGGTCTATTACTATGTGTAGTAGCAATATGTCCTAATTGATTTTCAATATTTCTAATAGCAACCCCTTGATTCTGTATTTGATTTCCCATATTCAACATTACTTCTTCCATCGTCAACTTCTTTTCGTTAACTTGTGGGTTAGGGTTGAAATTAAATCCCGGAGGATAATAAGGTCAAAAAATAGGATTCCTTAATTGTTCAGATTTTCGGATGGATTCACCAAATTATTGTAATTATTCCAACTAAAATTAAGTTGATTTTTCCAACCAAGGTTAAAATAGTTAGAATAGGGATTATTATTTTGATTATTTATAGTGTTTAAAGTTTCATAAGATGATTGAGTATCAATAATCTATCCTAGTGAATTCTCTTCTAATAGTGGGGGTACTTGAGAATAATTCATTCCCATTTGATCAATCTTTTTAGAAATAACAACAATTTGAGATGCCAAAATAGACATTGCGTCAGAATCATGAATTCTAGCTACTCTCTTAAGATTTACCCTTTCAGAGGGCCATTGAAAATTATTATTAGCCATTTCTTCAATTAAAGAATATGCTTCATCAAAAGGTTTTGACATTAATGAACCACCCGTAACAGCATTTATAATAGATCTCAGTGATCCTACTATTCCATTGTAAAATTTTTGAATTATTAATAAATCTCGTAAAGCATGATGTGGAAACTTCCTAAGAAGATCTTTAAATCTTTCACAGGCTTCATATATTGATTCCCTTTTAAACTGATAAAAAGATGTAATGTGATTTCTAAGCTTAGCGGTTTTCGAGAGTGGAAAATATTTAGCCAAGAGTTTTTGTGATAGTTCTCCCCAAGTTCTAATAGTTCCAAGTGCTAATGAATTTAACCAAGCCTTGGCTTTATCCTTTAATGAAAAAGGAAAAAGTCTAAGCCTAACAACATCATTATACACTCCATCATATTTAAATGTAGCACAAATTTCAAGAAAACTAACAAGATGTAAGTTAATATCTTTAGTAGGTATCCTCCAAACTGATTATTTTATATCATTTGGATAATAACATGTTTAAGCTTAAATGAAATAACATCAAAATCAGGATTTTGAATAATCAAGTGAAGTTCATCTGCTATCGGATTCGCATATTCTTTTAAAGGTCTTTGTCGATTTTCGTTTATTAGATTATCTAAGTTATTTGCCATTTCTTGTAAATTTTTAATTTCTCTTTGTTGTTTTCAAAATTTTCTAATAGTACGTTCTAGTTTTGAATCGTAAGGCACTAAACCTTCAGATCCAATATTTTGCATAAACAAATAAAGCAAGCAAAGTAAAACACTCAAATAAAGATATTTCTTTTTGGATTTTTGATTTTTAATTTTCTTTAATAATAATAATTTTTTTATAGTATATATATTATCTCTAAATTTTCTAATTTATCAAAACTATTTAATTTAACCATTATCTTCCCCACGCAACGGTGCCAAAAACATGATCCAATTTTTTTGTTACGATAGATTGTGTAAAATTTAATTAAATATAATCAAATAATATTTAGATTCTATGCAATTATACATATAATTATCAAGTGATAATGGACTTTCTATTTAAGCCCCAAATATCCATCATACGGGGAAGGTTTAAATTGGAAATGACAAATTTGCTAGGAACTTCACAAAAAGTCAATTGAAATCCTGTCACTAATTTCAATTGTTCAGATATAATCAAAATTAAATTTCTAAACTATTATTAGATCAAATATGTAAAATTTAAAACAGTAAATACTAATATATTAACTATGTAACAGAGATTTTTATGTGAAAAAGCATCATTCTCACTACAATGAGGCTAGTATAAAATGAGATGAGATAAATGTTCATAATATGTATTGTGCTAAATGGGAGCAATTTTAATTCTCTACCCTGATACAGTGCATAGAAAATCATTGGCTAATCTCAAATTTTAACCCTGAAATCCGTGGCTAGGCTAGAAGGATACCAGCTCCCACTCCAGAGCTCCCACTTCCCTTCACCTGAAGGCTAGCTCTCGCTTCAGTTTTTAAACAATAAGACTGAATTGAGGATTTTAATCTTTCACCCTAAAGGTTCTTTAAGTCTACACCCAACAAAGAATATTTTCCTATTTATTTGCACTTAATTCCATAAATAATGTTCTCTTTCATGGAATCAAATGTGATCCTTACTCTGTTGTAGAACTCATACTCTATTTCACGGATCATATGTTTCACAACATATTTTAACAATTTAATTGGCCAGATCAAAAAGTAAATTAAGTTTCGAGTTGAAAAATCATCATAATTTATTTTACAATTTAATATTGGCATATTCATATTATCTCTTCTTTTCACCATATCTTAGAGCAGGGAGAAAGATAGAGGGAACTACTTTGACTTCATGAGAAAGAAATAGCAAAACACAAATTATATATATAAAATAAAGTTCATACAACACTGATAAACAAACAAAACTTATCTGAAAGCTTTTTCTCAAAGAAAATTTTTTGTAGTCTTTCCTTAGAAATGCAGGAAGAAGATATCTCACACTTTTCTTTTTCTCCAACACTCTTACAGAAAGTTTCACACTAAATCTCACCACAAAAAACTTTAAACTATGAAAAAAAATCACTAATTGACTCCAATATGGAAGTGGAATGGAAGGATGTGGTGCGAAAAATGAAAGTAGTGGAGTGAAAAACATAGGTGAGCGCTTTTTCCGATGAAATTCGACCCCAAATAGATCCCAAGGTATGTTGTCCAAGATGTGCCTCCAAAAACTCATCAAAAAATCATCTAAATACATCGAACCTTCTAAAAATGGGGTCTGCACCGCTTTTGGTGCCGTCGGCGCTGGTCTGACACCGTCGGCGTTGAGTAAAAAATCTCCGCTTTAATTTGTTCTGCGCCGTCAGCACTACCCTCGATGCTACCGGCGATGAGCATTTCTTCAAAAATGTCATTTTGACTCCAAATTTCATCCTTTTTTTCTTTCTTTTTGTTTTAAGCCCTAAAAATCGACAACCTGCAAGAAAATATCAAAATACCTCCATTAAAGTGCAATATCATAAAAAATAGGTATAAAATATGGTATAAAAATGCACATATTTTTGTTGTGTCAAAGGACACATGACAAATTCCCTTTCATCATTCTTGATCATACACCGTGGCACCCCACATCATGCATCCATGCTTAAACCCATCCATTTTTTTGTCCGATGGCATTCTATCATGTAATCTTCAAAATCCAAATTCCTTACTTGTGAAAATCACCCATGGACTCATTGAATGTCAAGCAATTACTCATGGGGCCATCCATAAGTATTAAATGGCTCATGCACCCCAAAGTGACAAAAGGAGGAATTCCTTTCACCTCCCACCAAAGTGGCTTAACCAAAACCCTAGTTCCACCAAATGCACGTTTCCCATGCCAAATCAATCACTCAAGCCCCTAGAAGTTGGCCAACAACCCTATCCACCTTAGAAATGACCCAAGTCCATTTCCATGTGGTTGAACGCAAATGATTAACCTAAACTAACCCAAACCCATTCACCACTTTAGAAAATTTCAATTACTCATACTTGGACCAAATTTACTTCACATCTCCCCACTTTTAACTTCCCAAACTGTTGAGCTAACTTTTTCTGGCCAGTTGGCCACTCCTAGCCATCGAAAAACACAAAATCAGAGAAGGCTCCCATGGTCAAAACTCAAAATTTTAACTCCCTGAAGTGGCTCACTCCCATTGGACATTGGAGCCTCTCTTCCCTCCACTTAAGAACCACTTCGGCCACCTAGCTTACTCTTTTGGTAGCCATAGCCTGGTTTATAAATAGACAACCACATCTCGGCCAAAGGTGGGGGGGGGGGGAATGTATAAGACCTTGGTGAAGCCCTGCCAAATTGTTTTCAGACTCTCTCACAACCTCACGAAGCTCATCACCACCATTTTCAATCCCTCAAACCGACCACAAAACCTCAATTTTCAAGCTCAAATCTAGGTCATTTCTTGGCCTTGGAATCAACCTCCACTAAACTCAAAATTGGCCATCCCAAAAGCTTCAAAACATTTCAAAACCACTTCCCCAATCAAAACCCCATCATTCCGAGCCCTCTAACCTAGACCTAGACCTAAACCACACCTGAGGCACCTCTTGACTTAGAGCATACTTAAAATCGATTATAAATCTAATTGAAGATTGGGGGATGTTTGTTGGCTCAAGGAGAAGCTCAGGAACAAATTCAATTGAGGCCTCACCTTTTGGGCAGAGGTATACCAAAAAACTTATCATTTTTTCCTTGATTAGGACCTTTATGAAGAAGATTTACATTTCATTCGTATTTAGTCGTATAGATGTGTTCATCTCTCTTAGATGAAGGTGTAGGAACAAATCACACTACCGTTTTAGTATCAAGCGATATCTTAGGGTTAGAACATGAACAATTATCATGTTAGGGCGCGTCTGGGAAAATGAACAGATGCCATCCATTCGCGGGTGTATCAATCGAACGGTGCTGATCAAGACAGACAGACAGAGCTTACGCGAACCGTGAGGCGAGTCAACAACCTACGTGGAAAGTACGGGTAATCAACGGGCGACACGTGGGAGTTCGACGAATATGAGGATGATGTTGGTCATTTAAAAATTCAATAATTTCAAAATTATTTTTAAATAATTTTGAAGTTATTTAATTACATAAAATTTAAAAATTCATATGTTGGTGTAGAAAAATTACAAAAAATAAAATAAAAAAACCTTTCTCAAATTTGTTAATATTTTATTTTAAATTAATTAAAAACTCAAGAAGGAAAATTAATTATATTTAAATAAATAATTATCCAAATTAAGTGAAATTTTGAGGGTTTGTTCCTAATGGAATGAGAAACCTTCCTGATTTTTCCTGGATCAGAGAACACAACTATGATCAAAAGCCCTAATTTTTTAGGATACTTAATATTATCTTAATTAAATAATTATAAAAAATAAAATAAAAGTCAGAAAAATTCAAAATCAAGTTAGGAAGGTTCTGTGATCAGAGGACCCTAAGAAAAATAAAAATAAAATTCAGAGGATCAAAATGTCAAGTTTAAACATTTTTTACTTTATTTTTAATAAAAATGTATCATAAATTAGAAAAATATAAAATAATTCAAAAAATCACCGACATGACCTAAATTGAAGATAATCACCTCAGGAAGCTTCTGTGAAAATTGAAAGCCACAAAAAATTCTTTTGTTATGAAAATGTATTTTCTAAGTAAATAAGGTTTTTAACTTAAAATAGTTATAAAAAAAGTGAAAAATCAGAAAATTATGAAAATTGGTTTGGAGTGTTTCATGAGGCCAAAAGAACAAAAAAAATAAAATTGAGGTTAAAATAAAAAGTTTATTTTTAAGCTATTTTCTTTTTATTTAAATAATTAAATATGATTAAAAATAATAAAAATACAAAAATATCCCAAAAAATTACAAACTTCATTACAACCACATAGAATAATTTAAAAATGTGTTTATAAATTTTTAAAAGTGTAAAAGCATATTTTAAGTACTTAAATTTAAGTTTCCATATTTTTGAATAAAATAACTATATTTAAAAATTATCAAAAAATATAAAATAATTTCACTGAGTTCTCTAGGTTAGAGAGGCGTATGAAAAATATAAAAATTAATTTTTGAAATAAAAGTATATTTTCTATTTATTTAATAACTAAAATCAATTAAAAATTAATAAAAATTATTTCATGTGGACATTTGATCTAGGTTAACATCCTAGAATTATCATAAGGACAAAAAAATGTTTTGGTTAGTAAAATTAATTAATACTAAATATTCTCAATTTTGAATTAAATTCTTATTAAAAATTAAATAAAAAAAACATAAAAATAAAATTTCTTCTCTTCTGTGTAAAATGACCCATGAGCAGGGTAACAACAAAGTTTCAAAGTCATTTGAGTTAAATTGAAGAAAAAATGAAGTAAAGAACTCTAGAGGTAAAGTGGTAATTATGAAATTTTGAACCATAATTAAAGATTTAGGTAAAAACAAAGGGTTAATGGGTAACATTAATGATAAATAAATTTTTAAATTGATTGAAACATAAAGGCTTTAAGGCGAGAAACCATCTCATTCCATTTGCTACAAAAAGGATAAAAGTGTAGTTTTTCAAATTCTTGAGAATTGGAGACCAATCAAGTTTGGAAGAACTTAAGGTCAGAGGCTTGAGTTATGAAGACAATAAATCATTAATTTGAAGTCTCAAACCAATGGTTTAATGATAACTTAATCTGTTAATGAGAATTGAACTCACTTCTCTTTATTTTTTTGTTTAAATTACAAATTCTCCCATATGGTACCTAAGAGCTCAGTAGTGAACTAGGTTTGATTTAAAAATACTTAATGAGGCTTAGGAAAGAAACATAAGTAATCATAAATATAGTTTAAACACTACGGGCTCAAGTTCAATTGAATAGAGATGAAAGGTTCCTTAATAACTAAGTTTACTCTAAGGGTTCTTACTCTTATAATTCATCTAAATAACATCAAAATGAAAGATTAGTTGTCCCTGCACATGGGTTAATTTAAATATCAAAGTTCATTAAGAACAAATTAAAACATCATAATTAAATATTAACTTAACTAGGGTTAATTATTTCAATGACATAATAATCTTAGATGAACTCAAAAAGTTCTAAAAACTTTTGAAGTGGTTTAGCGTTATGCTCCGAACCCCTTTGCAAGATTCTGGACATTTTAATGGACATCTAAACTTATGATAGTTTCTTGAAGAAAATCATTCGCAAAATCTTATAAGGACCCACTAAGATATGATTCGGGACCCGTTAATTCACCAATTCCAATAAAAATACCCTACACTACTTATCCTACATTTAAACCCAATGCTCATGAATTGTGAAAAAGTTATTCAAGCCCTTGTGAGCAACTAGGGATATTTTTTTATGCCACATATGGATCATCAGGCTAGTATGAGCTAGAAGTCTTGGTGGTGAGGGCGATGACGACATCTCTTATTTGTGCGAAATGAGGGATACGAAGTGAGATTTGGAATAGTGTCTCCTACCTTAAGGATCCTTCAAAAAAGGGGATAGGACTGATGATTCTATTCACATCCCTAGATAGGAGTTGCCCCTAGCTCTCTTAAGTTGTAGGTACACTTGGTCTTATTAAATTGATTAGCTCGTGGACTAAAGTATTTTTTAAAACATATATAACACTGTAAACCCAACAAAAAAAAATTCTTTTGTCACGTGATTAATTTTGAGTGATAAATAAACTATTTCAATAAAAAAACTAAATTTTTTTTAATGAAATCTTATAATGATTCACATACTAATCACTTTTGTGGTTAGGAGTTGCCCTTTCTCAGACTGCGGGGTTGGTAGCTTTTACCGGTATTGGATAATAAAGCACATAGCCCAGCTTTAAGCACCCACCTTCACTAGTGTGTTACACTTAGTCCTAGTCTTCCATATGTGACATTGGGTTTTGTATTACTTGCTTGCGTTTTTTCTGATGACTTGTTTTTTGGGTTTCTTTCATGCCAGATTCTTTGTGCAATTTATTTAAAAACTCTTGCACTTTATTGAACAGATTATATGCTAATAACCCATGAAACTGCAATAGGAGCGCCAGGTACGCATCCTATAATTTGCTTACTGCAATTTTACTACTTTTCCTTTTATCATTTCCTTACTCATGCATGTTTCACTTTACCTGCAAAACAAAACAACAAAAATACACCTTCAAAACTAATAATACACCTTTAAACCTTTGAACACACTTAATCTACTCCTTTTGGGTTTACAAGGATCTCTTGAATGAGGTAACCTATGGTTGCTAATGAGAATTCTTCAGTTTAGATAAGTTGAACCACTTATTTAAACTAATTAAATTCAAGAGAAAATAGTGGTGCCAGAAAGACAAAATCATGGGATCTTGACCGGTGTCTCCTAACTTAAATTAAAATCCCCCCAACGTTTGAATAACAAAGGCAAATAAAACTAAAAAATAATACATAAATGTTCATAATTCATAATACACATAAAACTTGAAGCTGTTACTTTGAAAAGGAACATTGGAGCAAGTCGCGATAGATGAAGGACTACGATCTACAAAAACAAAACAAGTCTACATCAACCAAATTCGTTTAGTATAAAAAACAAAAAAGCTATAGGACTTCAAAGTAGTGTGCCTAGTGTGACATAAACCCTCACTCTATCTTTTAGAATTTTGTCCATTGTGCAATATAAGCTCTAACTTGCCTTAGGATTCCAAGGTTGTTATCCGATATAATGTAAATTGTACAATTATCTAGGCTATTTGCATAATCAGATATTATGCAAGTATATGCCCTATGATTACTAATTAACAGGATTGAGCATAAATAATTTTGCTTAAAAAGTATAAAACCCAACAATAGGATAACTTGAGAATCATTGAAGTTCACCTTTATCCTGTGACATCCCCTAGCATTCACTCCTTTGATTTCTATAATAACTATTCCTATTTGGTCCTTTCCCACTTGTCATTCCTTACAAACCACCTTGAAAACCCAAACTTTGAATATATTGAGGATGAAAGCTCTGGATTTTATTGAGAGTTTTCTTAAATGACCTCGGTCATTTAAGATGTAATTAACTATAGGGGCTTGCCCATATATGGAACTTTGGAACCCAGGTAATATAAACCCTATCTAATCCTTATATTAGATAGGGGAAATTGTTAGTCAACATATAAATTGTTCGCAGTGAAACTGATATCATAGGTTTCTTTAGTTTATATGGTGAGCTCATTGTCAAGTACTATGCTTATCTCTTGGGATGATGCATTGTTTGTAGTGTTGTGCTCAATTATTTAAACTATTAAATATATGAGAGCTTGTTGGTCTCATATTTTTTAAAAAAATTAAAATACTAGTTTTCAAATCAAAATTTTATGTAAAATAAATTTTAAAATTATTTTCTTAAAAAATAAAAGTGATCGACATACATTGATTGAACTTTCAGAGTCAATGATATGAAATTTTGCCATTGTTAATAAATCATTGATTCTCATCATTAGGGTGATTGATCCAAGACCTTTCTCTCCCCACAGTTTGAAACCTCTTAGCATCATCTTGATGATTGTAAGTTTGCGAGTGTCGATATCTATGTAGCCATTGTTCATAAATTCATCAAGGTGATGGATGCTCCTGGATCCAAAACCACTCTAAAGAGCATACATCTATTTAACGATGGATGTGATCGGCAGTACCGAGTAATAGGTCTTCACACTAAAGGTCACCTCAGACTGTTCCTTTAAGAAACAAACCTCATATAAAGAGGTGCTAGCTAATTGAGCTAAGCAAATTTCTGGATCAAGCAAGGCCTTGATCAATGTTTCTCTCATCTCCTTTGACAGGATCAAAGTGTCATAGATGCTTAGTTTGGCAGGAAACTTTCAAAGTTAGGACAGTACATTGTAGTCCACTTTTTTATTTAGTTCACCAGCTTCATTTTAAGTGAGAGTTTCTTCTACTAGTGAGACTGGCTCTTCTTACACAATTATCTATTTTGCTTTATCTTTTAGAGACACTCTTGGAGGTAATCCATTTCCATTCCTCAAGTTTACTTCTATTATTTCCTCCAATCCTTGAGTTGTATCTAGAGGCATTCCTTTCAAAGCTGTAACCAGCTCTCCTGGAGATATTTCTGAATTCGAGAATTCCAATTCAATTGTGATTAGAGCTCCTTGAAGTTTGAGGATAAGTGACTCACTTTCAGAGCTGTCATAATGAAATTATAGAATTGGCTAAAGAGCGAGGAGTAGGTATTGATGATGATGAATATTTTGATTTTACGGATTATCTCGATGAGGAGTTTATGAAAATTAATGTTGTTGAAACCAGGGCTGCTACATCTTGCCGCGATGCCTCACTTTTTGGTGAGGAGAATGCCGCAGATAAATTATAAAGGGCCATTCAACTAAGAAATGAATTGATTGTATGAATGGAGAAAAGGATGGAAGAGATGGCCGCCACCATGACTGCCATGGCTACAACACATGGGCAATCTCAGTCGTAGTAATTAGCTTCACCGGAGGATAATTAGCCTGAGGTTGTGCATATTACAGATTATAGAAGGGAGGTCATTTCTGTCAGTGGAGAAGAAATGTAGAAGAAAGATTCAGTCCAGAGTTTGGTACTAAAGAAAGACATTAAGCAGATGTTTGAACAACAAGCATCAATTTCAAAGGGTAGACCTTAATCAGAGGAATTTGATGTCGTGCCTTACCCCAAGGGCTTTGTGTCACCAAACTTCAAGATGTTCAATGGAACCAGAAGTCCTCGTCAGCATATAGCCCACTTTAGATCTAGTTGTTATAATGCCAGAGGTAATGAAGCGTTGTTGTTCCGCCAGTTCATCAGTAGTTTATTAGGAATAACATTTGATTGATATGCTGAGTTGCCCAATTGATCAGGAAAGACATTTTTTGAGTTGGAGCACTTATTTTTAAAGAGGTTTGCCGGAGCACAACACCATGTCAACATAGGAGATTTCATGTTGGAAAGATAGAAACCTAACGAGACCTTGGTTGACTATATCTTGAGGTGGAGAAACTTGATCATGAAGTGTGAAACCCAGCAATAGGAACATCGTATGATTGAGATTCTACTTAAGAGCATCCATGAATTAGTTGTTTTCATTCTCAAGGGACTCACAATGAAGTTGTTCGAGAAGTTACTTAGCAAGGCCAACAACTTGTAGGTGGAGGTCAAGCATTTGGTGTCTCAGGAAAAGACTGAGAAGTCTAGAGCAGCCAGGACATTCGAAAAGAAGTTTGGGATAGTAGCAATAATTGATAAGGGCAAGAAACCAATGAAGATTCAGTCTGAGCATTCTCGTCAGGGTTCTCAACAGTCAACACAACATGATCAGTTTTATTAAGAAACGCAGACTCAACAGTATGACCAATTTGGAAAGCAATCTTATCAGAAAGAACCGTACCGGATAGATGGTAGATATGGTTCGACATTTACAAAGTGGATGAATAGGGTGTATTTCTACAAGGATGAAGCTGTGCCAAAGATGTTCATAAATTTGATGAAGAAGTGCGAGTTTAGATCTTCAGAGCTGAAAAAACTAGAAGAGGTTGATAAGAAAGATTCTCCCAACTATTGTCCATACCACGACTCCTTGAACACACTATAGAGGTATGTTTCAATTTCAAGGATTAGCTTGAGAGGAATCTTAAAAAAAATTTATAACAATTACAAAAGCATATTTGAAAGAACCTGAAAGAGGTTTTGTACATATGATTTCAACCGAGCCAATCACCCCAATAGAGCCTTATTCAAAGAAAGGTGGTTGGAGCACAGTTTGGAGCAGATCATCCAAGAAGATACATGACCAGATTTAGACTGCATCAATACAAACCACCATTCAAACCCTACAACCTACTAGACCAGAGATGGAGATCACACCAGAGAAGTCATCGCAGCTAAA
This sequence comes from Phalaenopsis hybrid cultivar, assembly GCA_002079205.1. Classification (NCBI taxonomy): domain Eukaryota; kingdom Viridiplantae; phylum Streptophyta; class Magnoliopsida; order Asparagales; family Orchidaceae; genus Phalaenopsis; species Phalaenopsis hybrid cultivar. The sequence goes on along the minus strand of JXCR01135850.1, from coordinate 96,758 downwards.
GAAGAAGAAGAACGAGATCATGCATGAGATGAAGACCTATAGTACTAGGAGTAGGATAAGGGCTGCCTCAGATAGGGTTATTTCAGATTTGGGGGACACATTCCTTAAAGTGTTGACCATGTATGACTATTTTTTTCCCCTCCGAAGTCTTTTGAATATAATAATTATGATTTCAACTATGTATTAACTGTCTCTAGTGATAACATAACTGACTGTGACTAATCTAACCCTGACGTTGATTCCCAAATTGATCTTCAAAGCATACTTAAGTCAGATAAGCCTACTAATGGAAATGAAAAAGAGGCTGACGACACCGATCACTACAATTCTGGGAGTGAGGAGCCCGTCCTCAAATGTCAAGGGGCACTGATAGCGATCAACTTGTAATTTTTAGATTCAAAAATGACACCAAAAGAGTCAGCAATAACATCAAGAGAAGAAGAGATTACATAAATAGATTTAAGTAGTGGAAATGTATTACCCTCAAGGATAGCTCCAATGGACAAAGGAAAGCAAATAATTTCTTGAGAAGAGCCACCTCCGCCTCCATGATACACCAAAATAATATGATATTTTAAGTATATATTTTAGGCTTATTTTTTGGTGAATTGCACTTTAAAGAAGGGTATTTTCATGTTTTTGTTGTAGGTATATCAATTTTAGGCATTTGGAGCAAAAATAGCAAAAAGGAGAAAATTTGTGATTCTGGAGCCTGAGGCACCAAAACTTGCACCAGAGGAGCTAGAACTGGTGCCATTATACAGAGAAGCAGCATTTAAGGTGCCAGATTTAGCGTTAGAAGTGCCAAAAACTAGAACAATGCAGACTTTAGTAACTTGTCTCCTTAGGGGCCAGAATTGGCACTATAAGCGCCAGAATTGACACTAGAAGCGCCTGAGATGATACTTGATGGATTAAGCCAGTTCAGGACAAATTTGAAGCAGATTTTGAAGGCTCCAATTCTTTGAAATGCTTCATGGAGTGATTCAATGCATCTAAACACTTTGGAAGGCTCTTTCATGTGGGGATATGTCTCTTGAATGAATGAACATGTCTTTGGAGATTCAAAAGGTGCAACTTTTGGAGAGAATTTGGGAGAGAATTTTGAATTCTTTTTTAAAGGAGGTAGCCTCTAATTAAAGAGAGAGTGGAGAGAGAGAGTTAAGAAAGGGGGGTGGCATGAGAGAGAAGAAGAGAGTAGAGGCCTGAGATAGAGTGAGGGAATTGAAGATTTCCTTCTAAGGTTGTAAGAGTTGAGAGTGCTTGTAAAGAGGGAAAGTGCTTAAAGAGATCTTCTAGGGACTTACGTGGAAAGGAGTGTGAGATAAGTTGTCTTTATTTCTTTATTTTGTAAACTTGTTTTTTATATATGAAATTTGTGTTTTGTCATTTCCTTCTCATGAATTCAGAGTAGTCTCCTTTATCCTTTTCCCTACTCTAAGATATGCTTTTGTGAAGAATTGATTTTGTTTTATACGGTTTTAAATATAAAAAATTTGTGAAGATTCAAACTCTGATTTTCATTTACTTTTCAATCTGACCAATTGAAAGATTAAAATTTGTTGAGAAACATAAGATCCAAAATGACTATGATTTCTACAATAAGGTGAGAGTTACATTCAATTCCTTGGGTGAGAATGTAATCCATGGAGTTGAGTGCAAATAAATAAATAAATATACTTTGTTAGATGCAAAATTAAAAATTTTAAGGTGACATTAAAATCCCTAATTTAGTCCAGTTGATTGGAAACCAATGCGAGATTATTAGCCCTCAAGCGAGGGAGAAGTGAGAGCTCTAGAGTGAGAACTCGTATCCTCCCAACCTAATCAAGAAATTAGGGACCAAACTCTGGATTAGTCAATATTTTTTATACAGTTGACAGAGAGTAAGGATTATGATTGCTCCTATTTGACA
>JXCR01135850.1:62612-94365 GCA_002079205.1 Phalaenopsis hybrid cultivar | reverse complement strand
TATATATATATATATATATATATAAATGATTTTAGGGACCATATACTCAATTACTTAACTAAACATAAGATCCATATACTCATTGTAAACGGGAAGGATGCTTTCTTAAATTTGAACTCTTCATTGCAAAAACTTTGTTTAGTTTTTATAATTTTACTTTTGAAGTTTAGCAAATAGTTTAGTTAACTTAGTTCTTTTAACTGCATTTTATTTAGCATCCACTAAATTACTTTAGATTTTAATTTCATACTTAAAGTTTTTTAGTTTGACTTTTGTGTTTTACATAATAGCCATATGAATTTCCAACTCCTTGTTGGATCGATACTCAGGAATCCATTAGAGCCCTTTTTTACTTAAGCAATACATATACTTGCATTATTATTACAGGTTTGGCAGTTTAAAGATTTAAAAGATAAAATTATTTTTACTAAAGTTATTTTTATTGAATTGAATTTTACATTTATTATTTGTGCTGCCATGTGTGTTTTGTAATATTAAAAAATAGTTACAAAAGAAACACATAAAAAACCACGCATCACTCTACTAATAGAAGAGATACATAATTAAGTGAAAATTGGAGGTCTTTATAAAGTGCATTATAACGTACTAGTTCATCTTAAGAGGTTGCCGACCAAACTAAGCATCTATGATGCTCTGATCCTGTCAAAGGAGATGAGGGAATCTCTGGTCACAACCCTACTTGATCAAAAAATTTGCTTAGCTCAATTGGCCAAAACATCCTTGGATGAAGTTTGTTCTTTAAAGGAACAACCTAGGGTAACCTTCACCAATGAAGACTTGTTGTTTTGTACTATCAATCACAACTGACCACTCTACATTTCAGTCAACATCAACAAATTTGTTCTTTCTAGAGTTTTGGTAGATTTGGGAGCGTCACTCAACCTAATGAGTCTACAAACGTTGACATATTTGGACATTGACGCTCAAGAGCTTACCACCGATAAGATGATGTTAAAAGGATTCAATCAGAAGGGAGAAAGAGCTCTTGGATTGATTGCACTACTAATAAAATTTGGAGTGCTAGTAACAACCACCATGTTCCATTTCATTGACGCAGAGATCTCTTTTAATGCCTTGCTCAGTCAACCGTGGTTGCACGAGCATAATATGGTTTCATAATCTATATATTAATGCATCAAGTATTTTAAGGAAGGACAATAACATTGCATTAAGGGGGATTTACAACCATTCTCGGTTAACGAAGTGGGCATCTACGAAGATTTCGCCTTCTATGCCCCTCCAAAGAAGACTGTCTTTTCCATAGAAGTCACGAAGAACAAAATTGATGATGCAGAAGAATATAAAAAAGGGATCACCATTCAAATCTGCTTCAACAATCTTCCGTCACTTCTTTGCAATGAGTTGTTGGAGGTTCTTTTAATCCACACATCCGAGATCAAGGTTAGAGACGTGGATGAGCAAGAACCAACATAATTATTGAACGGACAAAGCAAGTCATCAGCATTAACATGGAAGAAAGTTCTAATGAAGATGAGTCTAATGAAATGATGGTGATAAAATAGAAGAAACAAAGTTTGAGATCTCATTAGAAGATGTGGAGAAATGTGAATACAAGTCAATGTATGATCGCATCAACCACTATGTGCACACCATGACTCTTACTCATATCTACCCTCAAAAGGTCAAGGGTTTAGAGGTCAAGGAAGTCTGGGGTGTTGGTTTGAAACTGATCAAGTTTTACCGTGCATCTCCTACTACTAATTCTGAAATTCATATAAATTTGGAAGAGGATGGTTCTAATGAATTAATGAAATTACCATTTGGTTACATTCTCTTTGTGCACAAAAATTAATTCAATAGGGATATATGCTGAAGAAAATGCCAAAAGATAAATTACAACTCTTTGAGAAATTATGGATTGTTAAAGGTCGAACTCTCAACTCAAAAGAGGGTCTCATATTTGATACGATAGGACCAATTGATGATTTGAAATTTTGCATGGTTGTTACTAGCGAAATAGAAGAGGATTGTCTAGATGTGGAGAATGATTTTGAGGACTCTTCGATAGACGATGCTCTGCCAGATATCGAGGTAGAAATGAAGTGAATAGTTGATGAGTTGAAGGAAGTTAACCTTGGGACTGAGGAGTAGCCTCGTCCGACCTTCATAAGTTCTCTACTTATCAAAGAGGAATATACATATTTAATCAAGTTGCTATCAGAATTTAAGGATTTCTTCACTTGGAGCTGCAATGAAATGCTAGGATTCTCCTTAGAAGTTGTAGTTCACAGGATTAGAGTGGACGAGAGTATAACTCCAGTAACAAGCTCCTAGAAGAATACGCCTCGAAATAGAACAATAAGTCATTGCTAAGGTAAAGAAATTAATAAATGCTAACTTTGTGCATAAAGAGCAATACCCCACATGGTTAGCCAACATCGTTCTAGTTAAGAAAAAGAATGGACAAGTTTAAATATATGTCAAATTCAGAGATTCGAATAAAACATGTCCAAAGGATGAGTTTCCATTACCGATAGCAGAGTTAATGGTGAACATCGCATCGACACACGAGAACTTCTGTTTTTATGGATGGATCATCAGGATACAATTAGATCAAGATGGATCCAAAAGATGTAGCACTTACAGCCTTTAGAACTTTGATTGTAATTGAAGAACACCAGAGCAACATATCAATGAGCTATAATGAAGATATTTGATGACCTCATCCACAACTAGGTGGAACACTACGTGGACGATTTGCTCATAGAAGCAAACAACGAATATACCACATGTATGTTTTGAGGATCGTGTTTAAACAATTCCGACAATATAATCTTAAGATGAATCCCTTAAAGTGTGCCTTCAGTGTTGCCTATGATAAATTTCTAGGATTCATTGTCTGTCATCAGGGAATCGAGATCGATCCAGATAAGATCAAAGCTATCTTAGAAATATCGCCTCCCAAAACCTTGAAACAGTTACGATCCTTTCAAGGAAAATTAGCATACTTAAGTTGCTTTATATCAAATTTGTTAGGTAGGTGTCAACTCTTTTCTGAATTAACTAAAAAGGTTGTCAAATTCATTTGGGAAGAGAAATGCCAACGAGCTTTTGAGGATGTTAAGCAGTATTTAACGACACCTCCTATTTTGGCAGCACCTATCTCGGGAAAATCTTTGATACTTTATACCATGATCTTAAACAACTCTCTTGGAGCCCTACTAGCTCAGGTCAATGACGAGGGTAAGGAAAACACACTCTACTACTTGAGTCATTGTATACTACCGATGAAGATAAAATATCCTTCTAATAAGAAGCATTGTCTAGCTTTAATTTTGGCCACTCAGAAGCTCAGGCAATACATACTTTCTCATAAGATCACCCTTATTTTGAAAGTTAATCTGTTGCAATATTTGATGAACCGACCAACACTTTTCAGATTTTTAGCAAGGTGGTCGATGATTTTATTGCAATTTGATATAACTTTTGTGCCCCTTTGCGCAACTTAAGGATAGATTTTAGCGGATTTTCTTGCAGCGCACCCACTTCTAGCTTGGTCCCCTCTGAATGATGATCTACCAGATGAACGAATACTACAAGTGGGATCTTCTAGTGCTAAACATTGGGAGATGTATTTTAATGGAGCTTTGTCAACCAGAAAAGATAAAGTATTACAACCAGTCATACCAGAGAAAGTAGGGATTGGTCTGATTTTTATTACACTAGACTAGGGAATGTTAAGGGTTTCCTACCACTTGACCGAAATGTGCATGAACAATGTGACAAAATATGAAACATTGATTACCATATTGAAGTTGACAATATCGATGAACATAATAGATATTGGCATATACGTTGATTCACAACTCGTGATCCAGCAAATTGCTGAACAATACAAAATTATGAAGTTGAGATTAGCAGAATATAACTAATATGCAATGAAGTTGTTAGAACAGATTCTCAGTGTAACACTGTATAGGATTCCACAGAAAGATAACGTGCATGATGACGCTTTAGCCAAGTTTGCTAAGAAATTGGTGTGTCCACTGGAGAATTCCATTGATATTGCAGTACAAGTACGTTAAATTTTGGCAAAGATCAACCTCGATAGTCTACAGACGCTCAAAAAAGAAGAAGAGATAATAGCTGCAGTAACAGACAATACTGAAGATTGGCGCATACCATTAATAGAATATTTGTAAACAAGAAGACTACCAGATGCAAGTCAGAATCATAACATATCACGAGAAGAGCTATGTTGTATGCTTTGGTAGGTAATGTAATCTACAAAAGGTCATTCGATCAGATGTGGTTGTGTTTAAGCAGAGCAAAATCATAATTTATTGTCAAAGTACACGCCAGATTGTGTGGTGCTTATTAGTCAGGGCCAAAGATGAAGATGAAAATCAAGAGACTCCGATATTATTTGCCAGCAATGTTGATAGATTGCATTGATATAACCATAAAGTGTCACTTGTGTCAAGTGCATGGAGTGGTCTGCACCAACATCTGATTGTGCTACATCTAATCGTTGCTTCATGGCCATTCAATTGTTGGGGTACGGATATAGTGGGTCTGATAGATCCTCCATCTTCAAGGGGACACATATTTATTCTCGCAGCCACAAATTACTTTTCTAAGTGGGTAGACACAGTACCGTTGCGAGAGGTTACAACACAACATGTTCTTCAATTTTTCAAGAGTCAGATCATCTACCATTTCTGTGTCCTGCGTAAAGTTATTCCTGATAACGGGTCATCCTTCAAGAGCACTAAGATCAACAACTTTATTAAACGACATGGGATAGATTGAAGATACTCTATGATTTATTACCCTAGAGCGAACAACCTAGAAAAATCCTTCAATAGGAAACTCATGCAAATTTTGAAAAAAAAATTGGATGAAAATAAGAAGAAATGGTACGAGAAGTTGTTAGAGGCTTTGTTAGCCTACTAGATAACGTTCAGAACTCCTACTTAGTGTACGTCATACACGCTCTTGTACGGGTCTAAGGCCGTACTCCCTTTGGAAGTTCATCTACCATCTCTCACAGTCGTCGTCACTAACCAGATTATAGTAGAAGACAACGCCAAACTCAGGCTTGAAGAAATGAAGAGTCTCTAAGGAAAACAATTAGAAGAACAACAGAATCTAGAACTTTATCAAGCCAAGATGATTTGGGCCCACGATAAATTGGTCTGCCAAACGACGTTCAATGTCAGTGAACTCGTACTCGTCCTCAAGAGACCTATACTTGCACACCACAGTATGGGTCGAAAATTTGAACCAACATTAGAGGGACCATTTATCGTGGAGAAAGTCTATTTAGGAAGATCTTACCAGTTAGTGGATTTCTGATACCCCAAAATAATATGTTGTTTTAAGTATGTATTTTATGCCTAATTTTGGTGATATTTCACTTTAAAGAAGGGTATTTTTGTGTTTTTATTGCAGGTATAATATTTTTAGGCATTTGGAGCAAAAGTAGCAAAAATGATGAAATTTTGAGCCAAAACAATGAATTTTCGGAATCTGGCGCATGATGCGTTGTTTGACAGTGCCTTGGAGGCTCGAGGTAAATTTTGTGCAAATTTTCAAAGGAACACTTGTTCTAAACAATTTTTAGAGTAATTTAATGCATCTAGACACTTTGGAAGGTTCTTTTATGTAGGGATATGTTTCATGGATCAAATGACACATCGTTTGAATTCAAAAGAGTTGATATTTGGAGGAAAATTTGAATTCTTTTTGAAAGGAGGCAGCCCAAAATAAGAGAAGAAGACTTCAAGGAGTTTGTGAGTGACGTGAAAGGGGGTGGCGAGAAAGGCAAGAGGAAGAGATAGAGAGAGAAACTCAAGGGCTTGGAGATTTTCTTCTAGGGTTGTAAGAGGAGAGAGAGGGTGTGAGACTTATTTTTCATTATGCTTCTAAGAGAGAATTGAGAGTGCGTATAAAGACAGAAAGGCTTGGAGAGAACTTCTAAGGATTGTCTTGGGAAGAATTGTGAGATAAGTTCTGTCTTTTATTTCTTTTGTTTTGTAAATTGGTTTTTAGATATGAAATCCATATTTTGTCGTATCCTTCTCTTGAATTCTGAGTAGTCTTCTTTATTCTTCTTCCAACTTTGAAATATTATTTTGTGAAGAAGTAATTTTATTTTCTTTGATTTTAAATGCTAATAATTTGTGATGATTTGAACTCTAATCTTCATTTACTTTTCAATCTGGCCAATTGAAATGTTAAAATGTGTTGAGAAACATATGTTCCTAAGGGGCTATGATTTCTACAACATGGGGAGAATCACATTTAGTTTCATGGAAAAGTATGTCATCCATGGAATTGAGTGCAAATAAATAAGGAAATATACTTTGTTGGATGCAGAATTTTAGATTTTAAGGTGACAGATTGAAATCCCCAATTTGGTCCAGTTGACTGAAAACTAATGTTAGATTATTAGCCCTTAGGGGAGGAAGTAGTGGGAGCTCTAGAGTGGTAGTCGATATCCTCTCAGCCTAATAATTGAATTAGGGACCAAACTCAGGATTAGTTAATGTTTTTTATAACACTCAGAAGAGGGTAAAGAATATGATTGCTCTTATTTGACAAAAAAGAGTTTTTATATATATTTTCAAATGATTTTAATCTCTTCACAATCCATATGCTCATTGTAAGGGGAAGGATGCTTTCTTAAATTTGAACTTTCCATCAACAAAAATTTTGTTTAGTTTTTGTAATTCGAATTTTGAATGTTTAGTTTACGGTTTAGTTAACTTTGTCTTTCAAATACATTTTAAATAATATTCAATTTAGTAGTTAATATTCAAAATTTGCACTCTACATTTTTTTAGTTTAAATTATAATTATAATCTTAAGAACTATTTACAAGCATTTCGAACTTCCCTGTGGGATCGATATCTAGGGCTCCATTAGAGATTTTTATTACTTGAGTGATATGTATACTTGTGTTATTTTTAAAAAGGGATTTGGTAGTTTAAAAGAGTTTTAAAGATACATTATTTTTATTAAAATTTCTTTTGTTGGGACTGCATTGCATATTTATTATTATATGCGCCATATGTATTTTGTAATATTGAGAAATAATTGTAAAATTTACATACTAAATATGCTCGCATCAAGTTTTTAGCACCTTTGCCGGGGAATTAACGAAATGTAGTAGTTGTAAGTTATTTTATTTTTATTTTAAAAACAGAAAAAAAGAGTGTTTGTAGTTTAGCTTGAACATTTTAGTATTTAAGTGTGTATGCTTATTTTCAATTACTTGTTTTATATGTTTATTTGTAGTGTAAGATCTGAAAATTTAGCACCTTATGATTCTGAATTAGAAAGAACTATGAGAAAATTTTGAAAACAACAAAAAGAGATAGATCATATTAGCAAAATGGCTTTTGATTTGAGAAATGCTGGAAATGAAAATGAACATCAATAGAGACCCTTAAGAGATTATGCTAATCCTACAGTAGATAAAATTCATTTGAGTATACAAAACGCTTTTGTAGCTGCCAATTCATTTGAGCTTAAACCAGCTATTATCCAAATGTTTCAAAATAATTAGTTTGGGGGAACACCACTGAAGATCCAAATTTACACCTTGCTAGTTTTCTAGAATTGTGTGCTATATTTAAATATGATGGAGTGTGGAATGATGCTGTCAGACTTAGAATTTTTCCATTTTCACTAAGGGTTAAAGCTAAGATGTGGTTAAACTCATGGGCACCAAGATCTATCAGAACTTGGGGAAATTTTGTCACAAAAATTCTTATCTAAATATTTTCCACCTTCAAAAACTGCTAAGCTTAGAAATGATATTACATCTTTTCTCAGTTTAAAGGGGAATCAATTTATGAAGCCTGAGAAAGATTCAAAGATCTCCTTAGAAAGTATCCACACCATGCGTTGCCAGATTGGTTAATAATTCAAACTTTTTATAATGGTTTGGTTGGATCTGTTAGATCTATAATTGACGCTACTACTGGTGGATCATTAATGTCAAAACCATTCGATGAAGCATATTAATTAATTAATTGAAGAAATGACTACTAATAATTTTCAATGGCCCTTTGAAAGGATAAATCCAAAAAGAGTAGCTAGTGTTCATGATTCTAATGCAATATCTATGTTAGCTGCATAAATAGCTGCTATATCAAAGAAGAGAGATCAATTTTAAATGACATATTCTCAAACATCACCCGTGCTTGAGGAAAATTCATTGAGACAAATGATAGAATCTCAATCTCCTTATGAGACCTTAAATGCAATAAATAATCATTCTAATAATCCTTATGCCAATTAGTATAATCCCATTTGGAAGAATCACTAAAAAATAATTAGAGTAACAATAACTATATGGCTGCAAATCCATAATGGGCAAACAACACTACAAACCCATTGGGAAACTCCAACAATCAAGGAAATCAAACTTATAAACCTTATTATCAACCAAGATATAATAATTTCCAAAGTAAGGAGAAAAAATTATCAATGAAAGAATTGATATTGCAAATGGGAAGTCAATTACAAAGTCAAAGAGCTACAATTAAAAATATGGAAAATCAATTGGGATGTATTGCTATTGCACTTAGCAATAGACCTCCAGGAACATTGCCTAGTAATGTTGAAGTAAATCCTAAAGATTGGAATAAAGAGCAAATTAAAGATATTCAACTTAGAAGTGGAAAAGAATTGGAAAATAGAGTTCAAGAAGAAGTTGAACTTGAAAAACATAAAGTGGAAAATGAAAAATTAGGTGAAGATTTTCATTTTGAGTCAGAATGTTCTATTAAACCAATGAAAATCACTATAGAAAGACCACCGCCTCCATTTCCTCAAACATTGAAGTAGAAGGATAAAGATAACCAATTTTCTAAATTTTTAGATATATTGAGGAAATTAATAATAAACATTCCATTTGTTGAAGCTTTGGAACAAATGTCAAGCTATGTGAAGTTCATGAAGGATATACTTAATAAAAAAAGGATGTTTGTAGATAATGAGACTGTTGCACTCGGTGAAGAGTGTAGCACCATAAATCATAAAATGCATCCTGAAAAACTTAAAGATCCTAGAAGTTTTACAATTCCTTGTGCTATTGGCGAATAATTTTATGAAAAAGCTTTATGTGATTTAGGAGCCAGTATTAATCGTACGTCGTTATCAATTTTTTTAAGGTTGGGCTTAGGCGATATTTCACCTGTGACTGTAACTCTTCAGTTAGCTGATCGTTTGATTACATATCCTAAAGAGTTATAGAAGATGTTTTGGTAAAAGTTGATAAATTTATCTTTCCTGTGGACTTTATTGTATTAGATATGGAGGAAGATAAAAAAATTCCTATTATTTTATAAAGACCATACCTTGCCACTGAAAGAGCTTTGATTTAGGGTTCGTAGTGTTCATGAAAAAATTGAGATGTTAGATCCTACAGAAAGTAACAAGAATTTGATTTCATCTATTGAGAAACCTTCTGAACTTGAACTAGAAATACTTTCTACACATTTAAAGTATGCATTCTTAGAAGATTTATCTACATTATATGTTATAGTATTCTCAGAATTGACTGATATGCAAAAACAACATTTATTAAAAATGTTAAAAAGATATAAGAAAGTCTTTAGATGAACATTAGCTGATATTAAAGGAATCAGTCCTTCAATTTATATGCATAGAATTTTATTGGAAGATCAACTTAAATAAAGAGCTGATCCTCAAAGGAGATTAAATCCTATGATGAAAGAGGTTATTAAGAAAGAAATTCTAAAATGGTTATATGCTAGAATAATATATATTATTTCAGACAGTGCTTGGGTAAGTCCAATTTGTTGTGTTCCAAAGAAAGCATGTGTGACTATAGTGACAAATGAGCATAATGAGTTAATATCAATAAGACAAGTCACTGGTTGGCGAATCTGTATAAACTATAGAAAATTAAATTCTGCCACAAGAAAGGATAATTTTCCTTTGCCCTTTTTGGATCATATGTTGGATAGGCTGGCTGGACACAAATATTTTTATTTTCTAGATGGATGTACCGGTTATCATCAAATACCTATTACTCTAGAGGATATGAGAAAACAACATTTACTAGTCTTTATGGAACTTTTGCTTATCGACGAATGCCCTGTGAATTATTTAATGTACATGCAACATCTCAAAGATGTATGATGTCAATTTTTAGTGATTTATTTGAAAAAGAGATTGAAGTTTTCATGGATGATTTTTCTGTGTTTGGAACTTCATTTGAAATATGTCTAATTCATTTAGAGAAAGTTCTGGAATGATGTGAAAAGACTAATCTTGTATTGAACTGTGAGAAATGTTAATTTATGGCTGCACGAGGAGTTGTGCTTGGGCATAAAATTTTAAAAACTGACATGGACGTAGATTCTGCAAAAATTCAGGTTATATCAAACCTACCTCCACCTACTACGATATGAGAAGTTAGGAGCTTTATAGGAAATGATGGATTTTATAGGCGATATATCAACAATTTTTCAAAAATTACTAAACATTTATGCCAACTTTTGGAAAAAGACACATAATTTGACTTCAACCAAGATTGCCTTAAAGCCTTTGAAACATTAAAGGAAAAATTGATCAGTGCTCCTAAAATTATTTCACCTGATTGGGATAAACCTTTTGAATTAATGTGTGATACCAGTGATTATGTAATTGAAGTTGTTTTAGGGCAGAAATATGATAAGATTTTTAAAGTTATATACTATGCTAGTAAGACTCTTAATGATGCTCAGATCAATTACACCACCACTGAAAGATAATTATTAGCTATTGTATGTTCTTTTGATAAGTTTAGATCATATATGATTGGAGCTAAGTGTATAGTGCATACTGACCATTTGACTATTAAATATTTGATGCAAAGAATGATGCTAAACCAAGATTAATTAGATAGGTACTTCTGATGCAAGTGTTTGATTTTGTTGTAGTCGATAGGAATGAGATTGATAATCAAATTGCTGACCATCTATCTAGGCTAGAAAAGGAAGAAATACTCGATTTAGAAAAAGGAATTAATGAAACTTTTCTTGATGAACAACTTTATGCTGTAAAAGGATGAGAAATACCTTGATATGCTGATATTATAAATTTTATTGTTTGTGGTATTTTACCTTATTGGCTGACAAAACAATAGGAAAAGAAATTCATTTATGATGCAAAATTATATTTTTGGGATGACTCTTATTTGTATAAATAATTCAAAGATTTAGTAATGAGATGATGTGTGTCTTATAGAGAAATTTAGGAAATTATCCAAAAATGTCATGATTCTGAATTTGGAGGTCATTTTGGGAATGAAAGAACTGTTCAAAAAATTTTGCAATCTGAATTTTATTGGCCTACTTTATTTAGAAATGTTAATATATACATAAAAAACAAGTGATTGGTGTTAGATAGGAGGTAATATTTCAAGAAGAAATGAAATGCCTCTAAATTTTAATTTGGAAATTGAAATTTTTTATGCATGGGGATTGGATTTTATTGGACCATTTATACATTCATTCAGAATATGTTGATTGCAGTGGATTATGTTTCAAAATAGATTGAAGCAATCACTTTACTTCGATGTGATACTCGGAGTATTTCAAAATTTTTAATTAAAAATATTTTTATAAGATATGGAATGCCGAGAGTAATCATTATCGATGGAGGATCTCATTTTAGAAATGCAACAATTGCATGATTGGTAGAAAAATATAATATGAAGCATAAAATTGCAACTGCTTCTCATCCCCAGATTAGTGGTTTAGCAGAAGCATCTAATCGTGAAATTAAGAGAATTTTGGAAAAGAGTGTTAATCCTAATAAAATGGATTGGTCTACTAGATTAGATACAACATTATGGACATATAGGACAACTATTAAAGCACCTATAGGAATGTCTCCTTATAAATTAATTTTTGGGAATAATTGACACTTGCTAGTAGAATTGGAGGATAAAGCTTATTGGGCTATAAAAGAATTCAATTTTAATTTGAAAGAAGTTGGTGAGAAAAGATTAGTACAATTGAATGAGTTTGAAGAAATTACAAATGAATCTTACAATAATGTGAGGATTTATAAAGAAAAGATGAAAGAATGACATGATCGAAAGATAATAAAAAAGGAATTTGAACATAGACAAAAAGTTTTATCATATAATACAAGATTGAAATTATTTCCTGTGAAACTGAAGTCTAGGTGGAAAGGGCCATTCAGAGTTATAAAACTTTATCCCTACGAAGCAATTAACATTGAAGATCACAAGACTGGAAGGATATTTAAAGTGAATGGACACAGATTGAAACCATATTTTGATGGTCAAAGATCAGCTTTTAAAGAGAATATAATTTTGGGTCATCCAGAATAAAGACTGGGAATGTCGGGCTGACGACATTAAACCAAACACTTAGTGGGAGGCAACCCATTTGTATTGTTGTTTAGTATACATTTTAGTTTTTGTTCAAAGTATTTTACCTATATTTATAATTGTCTATATATATAGTCCATATATTTAAGAAAATATTTAGAAACATCTTTATTTATCTAAGTTTATGAAAAAAATTAGAATTTATTGGATAAAAATCGAAATAGTGCAGTTTTGGAACTGGTGCATGATGCACCAAATTCCAGAGAGCTGGCGCATGATGCGCCAAAATTGACATTATGCGCTGCATTGACGAAAGTGACTAAAAAAGTTTTGAAAGGAGGTTCTTTGCGGTTTTTTCTCCTTATAACTCCCAAAAACTGATTACGAAGTTTATTTTAAGAGGGAAAACGAGGGAAAAACCACTAGATTTCAAATCCAATGGTGTCCCACTCCAAAAATATTGTGAGATTTAGAATTTTCAACCAGAGAAAGTTTATCAGTTTCAATGCACAGAAGTTGTATGATTGTGTTTTAGTGAAGAAGAGGCTAAAAAAAGGAAGGGGATTTGTGAATTGAGGATTCAACACACCGAATACTCGAGTTGAAGAGATCATTGTGCAGAGACTTTGGGAAGTGCTTTGTTACACTACTGCCGCCATAGTCATAAAAAGTTTTTTTGCAAATCTTCATGAAATCAACCAAAGAATTGTCTATGTATGAGGCAGGTTTGTGCAATTCACTCCTTCAAGAATAAACAAGATGTTTATGATTGAGAATGTACCTATCTGCCATTATGCAAATTTTACTTCTACGAGAGACAATATGAATGAACTCTACCGATACCTTACGAATGAAGACGCAAATTGGGAGGCGAGAGATAATGGAAATGTTCATTTTTCATCACTATTATTAAATCGTATTTCTAAGACATGACACTTCTGTATTACATCAAAATTGCTGCTTACTATGAAGATCAGTAAGGTGACTAAGGAGAGTGCTATTTTAAATATTATCTTCAAACTGGAAAACCTATTGATATTGGAGCCATTATTGTGAAATCAATTTTGGGTTTGATTGTGAATGAGTTTACAATTGGGCTTGGACATCCATCCACTATTTTTCTACTGTGCAATCAATTGTAAGTACCTTATTAAAGTTGGGTAAAAGTTCTTCCTTGCAAGTCGATGGATCCAGAAGTCTATTACAGTTGTATTGAAATGAGAGATGAAAACGATATGAATGTACTGATGGATCAGGAATCCCAGAATTCATCACATATTCAACCTTACTTCAATTTGAATTCACTTTTGAAGAAGACCAAGAAGATAGAAAAATAGGTGGAGAATCTAAGGCATGCAATAGGAAATGTTTCTGAAATGTTAGATCATCTGCATTGGAGACTGAAAGAACATTTTGAACATACTGGTCATATTGAAGATGGTTTGGTGCATATGTTCAAGAAACATTCTTGAATTGGGGAGGACTTGACTGATGAGTTTCCTTACCAACCCTTCTATAATCTGTATGTGCACTACCAATCTATGGGAGATATCCAGGAGGACAAGAGTGAAGAAGATGTTTGAACTTAGTTTATGCACGAAACATTTTTTTAGTATTGTTTGTTTTAGTTAGTTTGTTGTGTTGGATTGCATTTAATTTTATTATTGAACTTTATTTATGTTTATAATTTGTATTTAGATGTTTAGATTTTAGTTTTAGGTTGTTTGGCTTGCTTTAAAACACTGAAAGAGACTTTTTTTGCCTTGATAAATGTTGGTTTGTAATAACGCAAATTATATATATATAAGTGAGTTTTGTGTTTCTTGTGAAATTTTGTTGTTAGAATAATGTTTATCTATGTTTATAAATGATCAGTTGAGTTAACTAGAGGTTGATGTAAAGCGGTACGGAGCAGATTTCCTTAAAAACTGAAATCTGGTGAATTTGTGCTTTGGCGCATGATGCACCATTTTACAGAGCGTTGGCGCATGATGCGCCAAAAACCAGAACACGCCTAATTGCCTAGAAAACTGTGAAATCGCATGGACAAGCTCCAATTTCATAGCTTGGGTGATCTCCTAACTCTAAACTTGGACCTGGGGCTTTACATTAAGGGCGATAAAGAAGATTTTGGAGGCAAAAAATTATAGATTTTATCTTCTCTTGATATGAGCTTCACTTTAACTTAGAAATTTTTGATTTTAACCATGGATTTTTTGTACATTGTGGAAGATCCTAAATTTGGGATTTTTGATGAAAAAGCTTGAAGAAAACTCATGGTGAAAAGTTTCTTACTAAATAATCTTACTTAAGGAGTTAGAATTTTGATTTAGCAATTTATTTGGAATTTATTTGAATTTTCATAGATTTTCCAATGGCTCCCCGAGTAAAGAAAGGAAGGCCATCCGAGGATTTCAATTCATGAAGATTTGTTAACTTCAAGGCCCATCATAGTTATTATACTCAAATGGAAACCAAAAGATTGATCCAAGAACGGGAGTTTGCAAACCCAGGTGGCTAAAGTTTAATCCTTACTAGAAACTGAGAAAGATTCTGCTACTTCACTGCTGTAGCAATTGTCCCCACGATTTGCGAGTTCTATGCTAACCTGAGGTTCACTGAGGGTGATCACATCTTGGTTAGAGGTAAGCAAGTAGAATTCACTGCTGATCAGATCAATGCATTTTATGGGATAAGGAATGTATATCATGATGAGTATGCTGCATTTGTGATGACTGATTCATCACTGGATGAAGTGATTGCCTTTCTGACTGATGAAAAGGAGAATGGAAGATTAAGAATAACAAGTAGTTAACTTCTCTGCTTCCCTGTTGACGAGTTAGTCAAATGTATGGCATCACATTATTTCTGCTAAGTTATTACCAACAAATCATCTTGCTGATGTGACAAAAGATAGAGCGGTGTTGAACTATTGCATTCAGAACATGAAATCAATAAATGTTGGTGCACTCTTAGTTCATCATGCTCAAAGTATAGCTTGCAGTTCTACAACTAGTGATTTGGGATATCCTTCTCTGATTTTAACTTTATGTGAGCAATCACGAGTAGAATCCCATAGAAATGAAGAAAGATTACAACTACAAAATCTTATTGGGAGGCATATGATTTAGAGATTGGAATCATTTTGTTGAATCTAGAGGTGGTAGAAGGGATAGACCCTCTACATCAGTTGTAGGTGATGAAGAGTGATATTTTTATGAGTCTATTTTAGTTTTATTTTTATGTTTGTTTTTTATTTGTGTTTGTATTGTGATGTACTTTTATTTGGGAACTGTTGAAGTAAAGACTTTTATGTAGTGTTGTGGACTAAAATTGTAATAGTATCAGTAGACCCATATTTTTAGTATTTTTAATTTTTTTTTCAGTTTTTGTAATTCTATTTTTAATTCTCAGCAAATTCGTTAGAATATATTATATCTCATTTAATGCTTTAAAGCCTGTATGTATGTTTGTAAAATTAGAACCCGCAGTATACCAGAGCCCATTTACATAATCAGAAATCCTCTACAGGTCAATTTTTATTTGCATGCATATATTGTTTTCTTACACCCACTAAATTTTATACTAAAATATTTTTTTTTAAAAAAAATTTACTTAAAAACTTAAGTTTGGGGGAAGAAAAATTTGTTTTGAAACAAAATAAACTAAATTTTATTTGTCCTCAATTAACTATATTTTTAAAATTAATCTAACATGATCTGGGATATTGAGATTAAACTTTAAATGACTATACATATGTTTATAAATATTATGGTAAATTTAGTTAAAACATTTTTAATAGTGAAGGTCAATTCTAATGTTAAAGATATTTGGTATGATAGGATAAGACTATGTTTTTCTATTTAGAGTAAAGAAAATTGTATTTTTGAAGTGTTAAGAGTTTTAGAGTTTCATGTAAGAAGAAAAGAATGAAACTTTATGAAAAATCATAAACTGATATGAATTTAATAAGAGAAGAAATGTAAGAAGTTTTAAATTTAAGAAGAGGTCAGTGAATTTCAAAACTATCAAAGGCTATCCAGATATAGTAATCCTCACTTGAAAAAGGAAAAGAAAAAGAAAAGAAAATATTGAAAAGAAAAAAAAATATAGTGAGGAGAAGCTTGAGGAGATGCCTAATAAAAAATTGGCTTCACTTGAATCAACTTAAGGAAGGAGTTTTATTACATTTTCTAAACTTATATTGGAATATTGGTAGTATTACTAGTAAAGTTTTCATGAATTTCTTTTTCATATGAATGTTCTAAATATCTTTAATAAAACAAATTGCAATTCTTCTTGAAATGAATAGAGATTCAGAAATCTTAAATTTGATTTCTGAATACTTCTAGACTTAGAGTGTTAATAAAAGTTATGAATGGTTTTTCTTAAATTATGTTATTATATTTATTAAAATAAAGTATAGAAGTTATGAGGTGATCCCAATCCTAAGTCATATGCTTTTATGTAATAAAAGTGTCACTTGAGGATAAGCAATATTTAAGTTTGGGGGATTTTGATACACCAAAAAAATATGTTGTTTTAAGTATGTATTTTATGCCTATTTCTAGTGATATTACACTTTCAAGATGGGTATTTTTGTGTTTTTATTGCAGGTATAATATTTTTAGGCATTGGGAGCAAAAGTAGCAAAACTGATGAAATTTGGAGCCAAAACAACAAAGTTTGGGAATCTGGTGCATGATGCGCCATTTGACAGAGCCTTGGCGCATGATGCACCAGATCTGACGCCAGATGCGCTAGAGAAGATTTTTTGTGGATTAAGGTAGTTCAAGGCAAATTTTGCACAAATTTTCAAAAGGGACACTTGTTCTAAATATCTTTTGGAGTAATTCAATACATTTAGACACTTTGGAAGGTTCTTTTATGAAGGGATATGTCACTTTGATCAAATGACAAATCTTTTGAATTCAAAAGAGCTGACTTTTTAAGATAACTTTAAAGGGAAATTCGAGTTCTTTTTCAAAGAGGTAGCCCAAAATAAAAGAAGACTTTAAGGCGTTTGTGTTTGACGTGACAGGGGGTGGCATAAAAGACAAGAGAAAGAGAGAAAGAGAGAAATTCAAGGGCTTGGAGATTTTCTTCTAGGGGGTAAGAGGAGAGGGAAGGTGAGAGATTTCTTTTTCATTACACTTCTAAGAGAAAATTGAGAGTGCTTGTAAAGAAAGAAAGGCTTGGAGAGAACTTATAGGGATTTGCTTGGAAAGGATTGCGAGATAAATTGTGTCTTTTATTTCTTTTATTTTGTAAACTTGTTTTTATATATGAAATTTGTGTTTTATTATATTCTCCTCACGAATTCCAAAACTTTGTAATAAGATCAACTTTAATAAAATAAAATTTAAAATTTCACTTTTAAATCTCCATTTAATTTTGAACTTCATTAAATTAAATTAAATAAAATGCTTGCACCCGTATGATCCTAAAATCCACTTAATAATAATTTGTTATAGTTCTTATTCATTTTGAATTTCAGCGTCTTGATGTTTTTCTATCTTTTACAAAAAAATGTAAGGTTAGAAGCTGATCTTCTCCTTTAAAGATGGCTTAAATCTTGCGCTTGACAAAGAGAAGGAAGCGTAGGGCAGTGTTGTGAATTTTGACTTGGATTATGTGCGGGTGGATTTAGTGTGTTAGTTTTGCAAATATTTTTGAATATTACAAAATACACACGCATATAAAATAGCAAATATGCAAATTAATCTCAACAAAATAACTTCAATGAAAATAGTTTTATCATTTAATAATCTTTAAACTCCTAATTCCCCTTTAAAATTAATGCAAGTATACATATCGCTCAAGTAATAAAGAGCTCTAATGTAGTCATAGATATCAATCCCACAATGAAGTTGAAAATGCTTATAAATAAGTTCTTAAGATTATAATGTCAAGTATTATTTTAAAGATACAAAAAGTAAAGTGCGAAGTTTGAATACTAAGTAACAAGTGAATGCTAATTAAAATGTAGTTGAAATACAGAATTAACTAAACTAAATGCTAAACTTTCAAAAGTAAATTTATGATATTTAAAGCTAAAATGTTGTGACGGAAAGTTCAAAGTGAAGAAAACATCCATCCCTTTTACAATGAGTATATTGTTTTTGAAGAAATTAAAATCCTTTGAAAGTACATATAAACTGTTTGGTGCCAAATAGAAGCAATCCTATTCTTTACCCTCTTCCGAGTGCAAAAAAAATATTGGCTAATCCAGAGTTTGGTCCCTAATTTTGTGGCTAGGCCAGGAGGATACTGGTTGCCACTCCAGAGCTCCCACTACCCCCTCATCTGAGGGCTAACAATCTCGCAGCAGTTCTAATCAACTGGACTAAATTGAGGAGTTTAGTCTGTCACCTTAAAATCTCCAATTCTACATCCAAAAAAGTATATTTCACTATTTATTTGCACCCAATTCCATAGATGAAATACTCTCCCTTGAAATCAAATGTGATTCTCCCCATGTTGTAGAAATCATAGCCCTTTTGGAACATATGTTTCTCAACACATTTTAATATTTCAATTGGCAAGATCGAAAAGTAAATGAAAATCAAAATTTAAATCATCACAAATAATTGACATTTAAAATCATATAAAATAAAATCAACTTTTCACAACACCATATCTCAAAGTAGGGAGAAGGATAAAGAAGACTACTCAGAATTCTTGAGAAGAATACGACTAAAGTAGGGAGAAGGATAAAGAAGACTACTCAGAATTCATGAGAAGGATACAATAAAACACGGGATTTCATTATAAAAAAAAAACAAGTTTACAAAACAAAAGAAATAAAAGACAACTTATCTCACAATCCTTCCCAAGAAAACTCCTGGAAGTTCTCTCCAAGCCTTTCTCTCTTTACAAGCACTCTCAATTCTTTTTTAGAAGTGTCATAAAGAAGAAATCTCTCACCTTCCTGTCCTCTACAATCCTTGAAGAAAATCTCCAATACCTTGACTTTCTCTCTCTCTCCCCCTAACTCTCCTTCTTCAAGCCACACACCTCACGCCACACACCCACACAACTCCAAAAACTCCTCTTCTCTTCACCTTTTGATAAAGGCTGCCTCCCTCTAAAAAGAATACAAAATTCCCTCCAAAATTTTATTCAAAAGTCAACTCTTTTGAATTTAAAAGACATGTCTATTGATCCAAGAGATATATCCCTTCATTAAAGAACCTTCCAAAGTGTCTAGATGCATTGAATTACTCCAAGGGGTGTTTAGAACAAGTGTCCCATTAAAAATTAGCGTAAACTTTGTCTCAAATCGCCTTAATCCACAAAAAAGTCATCCTTGGCGCATATGGCGCCAAATATGGGGCATTATGTGCCAGTTTGCTGAAGATCCCGCTATTTTATGTTTTGCCACATCTGGCGCCAATCCGACTCATCTGGCACCGCTTCGGCGCATCATGCACCAAAGTTCGAAACTTCACTGTTTTGGCTCTAAATTTCATCCTTTTTGCTACTTTTGCTCCAAATGCCTAAAATTAATATACCTGTAATAAAAACATGAAAATACCCTTATTTAAAGTGTAATATCTCTAAATTAAGCATTAAATATATACTAAAAATAACATACTACGATCAAGTTAATATAGACTACGAAGGCACCCTGATCAAAATAGTTAGCCACCAAGAAGTAGAAGGATACACAATATTAAGAATTACTTTCAAGGAGGATTCTACATTGAAAAGGAAGGAGATAGAAACATTTCTAGATGTGCAGGACCAGATGGAAAGGGTTGGTCACTTGTAGTCAATGATTACAACCCATATAAGGGGCTTGGTCGGTACTTTTACAGAGAGGGTTCCCAACGTACTACTGAGAAGGATGCACCATAGAAATGTCAACGGACGCAAGCATAGAGCATTGGAGCGACTGGAAAAGAGACATGCCAAGGAAGCCGCTGTGATACTTGCTTTGATTCATGAAGAAGAAGTATACAATTTAAACATTAAGGAGAATTCCACTAATTCACCAATCACAGAGGAGGAGCTAGAGACATTTACAGAGCCTACATATTCAGAGATCCCCGATGAGCTTTGTGCAGAATCCCCATGTGTAATGCAGAAATCCCGAGAAGGACACCATCAATGGGAGCATTTACAGAATGCCCTGAGTATAAAATCCTCCACCTGGAGCGGTACGGGTCATTTGAAGAATACACAACTGCCAGCATGAGGTTCAAAAGTGCAGACCACCAGGAGGTTTAACCATACATACCACAGTTTACATGGCTGCTACCATCAAGAATTCCTCTAGAGGTTGAAACCGAGGAACAACCCCGACGTTCTCAAAGAATTCCCATATCAGGGCTAGAAAGAATGAGCAGGGTCCAGAGATTAGAGTTTGAGTATTATGAGGAGATCCGAGAAAAAATCATTAATATTCTGGAAGAATTGGAACTACATACTAGGGTATTCTTAAAGAGAGATGAAATAAATATTCTTGATTTCATTTTTGATTTAAGGGACATAAGCCGAGATGGTTTATTGATGAAGACATATTCAGAACCATATAAATAGATGCTTGGAAAGGGTATGATCACCATCCAACGTGAATGTTTTTATAACTTCGTTAAGGAAAGGTAAGGGAGTCCCCTGGGCATTCTGAGATATGACGAGGTGGATCTCTTGTCATCCAAGATAAAGCACATGATTAAGAAGATGATAAGATGGAGTATAATGCCAGCGAATTGTATCCCAAATACTTGCATCATCAACATCTATGAAGAAGGAGACTACATTCCTCCCCACATCAATCATCATGACTTTGTCAGAACATTTTGTACTATTTCTTTCATGAGTTAGAGCAACATATTGTTCGGAAGGGAGATAGATATTGTTGGACTCGTAGAATTCAGAGGTTTAGTTGAAATTCCACTACCAGTTAGCTCAATGCTGATTTTAAAAGGAAATGGAGCAGTCCTCGAAAAAAACTACATTCTTGGAGTGCCATGCCATAAAGTCTAAGTTACATTGTAAAGAATTGATGATAGTAAGATACCATATGGATTCCAACCAGATCGAGAGTTATAAGAACTTTGACTGTATGAGCTGTGAGATAGTTGTGCCTCTAAGCATATGTGAAAGGACCTTTATCTCGAAGCGTAGCTTAGAAGGTTAACTTGATCATGAGCTTTACCCTGGGGGATATACACATGTTACTTTTTGCACTGCGTCAAAGCAGAGAGGATATGCTATATGATACTATAGCTTTCACCAATGTATTCAACATATTGTTTAGGACAATTTTGACATATGATCAGTTGTATTACATATTTGAAGCCGTTTAGTAAAGTTTATTTTAGATTTTAGCATATGTTGTTAACTTGTCCCTTTTGTGCGATTGATGAAAAGTCACATGAACACATGTTGGTCCTAAATTATAACGAACAAAGAATGATACAAAGAAATATAATAATGAATAAAAATTAAAATTCAAAATTAAAGGAAAATCAGAAGAAATTGAATCTGATAATCTTAATAACATAAATGATATAAAATGGTAAACGATTTTCCTCAAGACTCCTCACTCAGTGCCTCTCTCACATCGCACATTCTCTGCAAGAATTTCCACCACTCACACATTGCACAAATTTCACAAATCTTCATATCTTTTTCATAAAGTTTCATACTCTATACAAGATTCCACAAATTTTTTGCACTCTTTTCAAGAATTGTCTGCACTCACAATGCTCTCAGGATCGTACCTAAATTATGATTCTAATCTCGTGAGATAGGTGTTAAACTCCCTTAAATGGAGTAAGGTATCCTATTCTCATCATTTCAGAATTGGTGTGAGACCATATTAAATGAAGTAAGGCTTCTGATTCTCATCATTCCGGAGTTGGTAACTAAATTTCAATTCCCATCTCAGAATCAGTACCTAAATTTTGATTCCCATCTTGTGAGATACGTGTGAAACTCCCTTAAATGGTGTAAGGCTTCAAGTTCACATCTTTCTAGAGTTGATACCTAAATTCCAATTCCCATCATTGGATCAGTACTTAAATTTTGATTTTCATCTTGTGAGATAGGTGTGAGACCCCCTTAAATTGAGTAAGACATCCTATTCTCATCCTTTTGAGATCAGTTTGAGACCCCATTAAATGGAGTAAAGCTTCTAATTCTCATCTTTCTCGGGTTGGTATCTAAATTCCAATTTCCCCCTGAAATCAGTACCTAAATTCTGATTCCCATCTTTTAAGATAGGTGTGAGACCCCCTTAAATGGAGTAAGGCATCTTATTTTCATCCTTTTAAGATTGGTGTGAGACCTCCTTAAATGGAGTAAGGCTTCTGAATCTCATTATTCTGTGGTTGGTTCCTAAAATCCAATTCCCATTCTGGGATCAGTACCTAAATTCTGATTCCCATCTCTTATGATAGAAGTGAGACTCCCTTAAATGGAGTAAGATATTTTATTCTCATCCTTTTAAGATCAGTTTTAGACACCCTTAAATGGAGTGAGGCTTTTGATTCTCTTTGGGGGCTAGTACCTAAATTTTGATTCTCTTTCGCTACCTCTTGGGTTGGATGTGAGTCCCTGAACTTTCCTTCTCAATTTTGTAAATTCAAATTCCTGATATTGGTGTGAGACCCCCTTAAATGGAGCAAGGCTTATGATTCTCATTCCGGAGCTGGTACCTAAATTCCAATTCTCATTCTGGGCCAGTACCTTAATTCTGATTCCTTTCGTTACCTCTCGAGTTGGATGTGAGTCACAAATCTTCCTTCTCAATGTAACAAATTTGAAATTTCTTTGGTATAAGACTCTGCCATATTCCCTTTCGTTGAGTCTTCAAGCTTTCCTTCCCATTGTAGCACCTCCGTTCCTTGATCAGTCTTTTTGAGTTGGATATGAGTCCCTGTGCTTCTAATCTCGACCCACTCTTTTCATACATATTTAATTTTTAAAGTCTTCTTAAAATTGAAGTCGAATTATTTTCAACTAAAATTAAAATTTTTTTATTTAGAATCAAATCAAATCTTCATCGTGACCGTTGGTATCCTTAATGTTTGTCTCCGAAAACTTGCCTTCTAAACCACAGCAGGAGTTCCTGTCTACTCCCCAACGAAAGCCTCTTTTATTTTCTCTCTTCTCTACTTTGAGCATTTTGGTTTAGGTAGTCATGTTGGTTTGTTGATCTCATCATCCAACGCTAATACGTGCGGTGTGCTTGCCCAACACACTACCCATATTGGGGGTCCATTTGTTGACCTCACTTTTGGTTGAAGTCTAGTTTCTTTATTAGAAGCCTAGGATCTTACCAGCAAACTTTTATGTTGAATATTCCTAGAAGGCTAGTAATGAAACCCTCACCATTAGAAACTCTAAAACTCTTCTTTGCTCATCTTGAAGTTCCACATGTTGGTTTTAACCTATAGCACTTAGTAGGTGGAGCCAATATAAAGGAACTAAAGAGGAGTCCCCATAGGGCTATTTGGCCTTAATGTTAGCCTTGTGTGGTGTTGTCTTGGTTAGTCTTGCACACACACACTTGATACCCCTCACCTGCACTCACAACCTCAACCTTTAACCAAACATGCCTAGCTTGATCCCTTACTCTATTGGAAACTCATGTGGATGGTCCCCTAAACCGTTAGCCTTAGGCTAGGGTTTGGCTAAGACCAGCACATGGAGGATCCATAATGGGAGTTCCCTTGGTCTCTTGGCTCAAAAATGGGTAATTTTATGATTAGCATCCTCAAGTGATCTCATCCTACCCAAATACCTAATTTAGTCTATTGTCCCCAAACCTTTCTCAAAACTACCAAATTACCCTTGAAACTCTAAATCTTCCTAAATAGCCAAAATTACCTAATTTTGTCCAAAAATCATCTTAAACTCTTTAAAATCACTCAAAATGCCCAAAAGAATTGGAATTTTTAAAAATTCCTAAAATACCCTCAATATTGCCAAAATTACCAAAATGCCCTTGGTGGACCAAATTTTCCCAGAACCCCAAAAAATCATTTCAAACACTCCCAAAACCAATCTTTTCCACTCATGAAGCCCAATTTGACTAATTTGACAAATTTTGACCAAAATCCCAATTTTGCCCTTTAAGACCCAATTACCCCAAATCACCCCCAATTTCTACCAATTTGACTTCTTCCACAATTTCAATTCCAAATCAAAATTCACCATGCCCAATCCCAATCAAAACCTATTTGAAGCCCAATTAAACCAATCTCCAAAACCTAATTTCAATTTGAACCAAAATTCTCAATTTTGACCATACACTCAAATTCCCCTAAATTGAACCCCATAATCAAACCAATCTCCACAATTTTGAGTTCTAAACTCTTCATAATATTATCTTTGATCTTTGATCAGTTTGAGCCCTTAACTGGCCTTAACCTAAGCTCAAACCTCACCTAAATACCACCTAAGTCAAAATCCTTAATTTTGCCTTGAAACCCAAACGTCACCTCTAACAAACTTTTCTTCACAAAGTTCTAAAGAGCCCTCTAACACTCAACCAAATCCTATGCCTCTAACAAATTTTTCTTCTTCAACCAAATTGCATGGAGCCTTAGAATTTAGGATTGCTACTTCACTGAGGAGCTTGGAGCTAACTTTGAGGGTAGCATTCTACAACCGCAAGTGGATCTACAACAACAATTCCTCTTTAGAATTAAATAACGAGCCATAAGATTTTGAGGTCGTTTGCCTAGTGCAACATAAATCCTCACTTTATCTTTAGGCCTTTGTACAGTCATGATGTGCAATTTAAGCCCTAACTTGTTTTTAGGATTCTGAGGTTGTTGTTCTTTACGACATAAATTCTCCTATTTTTCAGGCTATTTGTATGATTGTGTCATACAGATGTAAGACATAAATAATAAAATTGGTAGGATAAACCATTCAATAATTTTTCTCAAAATTGAAGCCAAACCATAAGATAGCTTGGGAAGTCATTGAGGTTCTCCTCAAGATTTGTGATAACCGCTAGTCTTCTCCCTTTAGATTCCATTTCAATGTTCCAAATTTAAGCCTTTCCCATTTGACACTCCTTGGCCCGATTTTTTAAAATTATTACCCTTTAAAATTATTGAAGATAATATTTTCTAATCTAAATCGAGAGATTTTTAGGTGACCTAGGTCACTTAAGATGTAATTAACTATAGGGACTTGATCTTATAAAAAACTTTAAGAACCCAGCTTAATATAATCTCTATCTAATCTTTTATATTAGATAGGGGAATTTTTCGGTCAACATAAAGGTTCACAGACTAAACAGATGTCATAAATTCTTTAGTTTATTTAATTGAGCCTCATAGATAATTGATATGTCTATTTCTCGGGATAGGTTTGTCACTTGTGGTGTTGTGATAATTTATTTAAAATANTATATATATATATATATATGTATATATAGAGGATGTTTGGCGGCTGAGTTTGGTGGTGCTCTGCTAGGGTTTTGGAAGGATGAAGAGTGGTGGTTGCTGGCGACTATGGTTCTTTGAGTTGGTGTTTTATGCTGGTTACATCTCTGCTGTCTCCTTTGGTGGTGGTGGAGGGCTTCCTGTGGCTATTTTTTGTTTTACTGTTCCATTGAGTTTATCTCTACTGCTCCCTTGCTGTGGCTCCCCACTAGGACAGGAGGACTGGCTTTTGTCTACCTAGGTTCTCTAGTGGCTGGCTTCCACTTTTTGGTCTTGGTGTTTGTTTTGCCCTGCTGCTTGGTGGGATTTTTGCTGTCCCATTTAGTGCTTGTGACAGCTGCGTAGAACTTACTGTTCCATTGAGGGTTTTCTCTCTGGATCTAGGTCCCCTGACTTCTATTTTGTACTGTAGCTGTCTTAATGGAGTTCAACCCCATTAATGTGGAAGTTAATGCACAGTTGACCCAAGCCACTTATGCTGGTGTTGTTGGTAGAGGGCAATATTTGCTCAAAAACTTTGACCATCTAGTTTTGCCCCAAGCCTTGCATGATGCAGCAGTTGGCAAGACCTCCTACCCTTATATTTCTCCTATTGGAGTCAAAGAGAGAGAACCTGCTGTAATTTTTACTCCTCGGGAGATGCAGTCTCTGAATGATTCAATTAAGTTTACCTTGATTGGCAAGTTTAAATTTGGCCATCCAAAAATGGATTTTGTTAGAAAATTTTTTGAGGAACTCCAACTCACTGGTGCTTGGCAGCTAGGCTTAATGGATGGTAGAGACCTCTTAATCAAGATGTCTAATGAGGAAGATTATGCTAAAGTTTTTTCTAAACAAACTCTCCTAATTGCTGGAACCCCCATGAAATTACTAAAATGGACTCCTGAATTTGATTCAAGCAAGGAACCCCCAATTGTTCCAATTTGGTATAAATTTCCTAAACTCCCTATTCAATATTACCATCAAAATGTATTGTTTAATATTGGAAGGGTGCTTGGCTGCCCTTTAAAAGTTGATGCACCAACTTACCATCTGGCTAGACCAGCAGGTGCTAGAGTGCTGGTGGAAAGAGATATCACATTGCCTGAAATAAAGAGGGTTTGGATTGGAACATCTGAAGAAGGGTTTTGGCAAAGCATTATTATGGAACAAAAACCTTTATTCTACTCTCACTGCAGGATGTTTGGACACAATGTGGATAAATGCTATAGGCTGCATCCTCCAAATAGAAAATAAGCTCTTAAAAGCATGCCTATTCAGGGAGTTTCTGCTGTAACCTTGGGACAGGATATCAGAAAAACTAATGAGAAGACAACAATCATTGGTGAAACTGATATGACAATCTGTCATAAGCTTCCAAGTATTTTTGAAGAGGTCAATGAAACAAATATTCCTTCCAAGATTGTTCTGGAACAGGCAGTGGAGGGAAAACAAGGAGACTGTGCTAGAAGCAACATAGACATCACTCCCCATAAAATCCAAAACTCTATTGTGGAATTAATAGCTGAGGTGCTTACTGAAGAATGACAAACTCAAAGGAAGAATAGGAAAAAGAAGGGGCAGATGAAATTGAAGCTGCTGCAGTATGCTCCCTCCTTGGAAGAAAATAATCAGCTGCTAGATTCCACACAGAGAACCAGAAGGAAAGGGAGAGCCCATTCACAATGATTAAGTTTTTATGTTGGAACATTAGGGGTGTTGCACACCCCAACTCTCTCACAAGGCTAGCTAACCTTGTGAAAACTCATAAAATTTGGTGTTTTGCTCTTTTTAAACCCATGGTTTCTAGGAATTACTCTAATATTCTCAAAAAATCTCCCAAATTTTCTTTCTATGCTAATTATAATAACAAGATTTGGCTATTTGCCAGAACTGAATTACATTGGAAGGTTATTCCGAACGGCCCTCAATATCTTAATATTCAATTTGTTGTAGATGCTCAGGTGGGTTATACAACCTTTGTTTATGCCATCAGTCTCCCTAGGAATCAGGAGTTGTTGTGGCAGGAACTTTCCCATATCAACCAGTCCATTAACTCCTTTTGGATTGTTGGGGGGATTTTAATTGTATTTCTTCTCCTGAGGAAAAGAAAGGAGGCAGGCCTCCTTCTCAAACTTCTATGCTGAAGTTTAATGAATTCCTTATAGATGCTCAGTTATTTGATTTGGGTTTTCAGGGTCCTAAATTCACTTGGAGAAGAGGGGTTCTATGGGAAATACTTGATAGAATGATAGGGAACTCAATATGGCTTCAAACCT
Source organism: Phalaenopsis hybrid cultivar (assembly GCA_002079205.1). NCBI lineage: Eukaryota > Viridiplantae > Streptophyta > Magnoliopsida > Asparagales > Orchidaceae > Phalaenopsis > Phalaenopsis hybrid cultivar. The sequence goes on along the minus strand of JXCR01135850.1, from coordinate 66,331 downwards.
TCCCTTATACTGTCATGACTCACCTAGCCATGGCTGGGTCTGACCATACACCCATCCTTTGCTCTATTCATAATGCTGTGAAGCTTGGGGGTTCACCATTTAGATTCCAAAACATGTGGACTCTTCATCCTAATTTCATCAATGAAGTTAATAATGCTTGGACCATCAATGAAGACTGTGGACCTTGGATAAACCTATGGAAATTACAGAAGGTGGCCATCCACTTAAAGAATTGGAATTTGAATACTTACGTTGATGTTAATGCTAATTAAAAAACTTCTCAAAAATAGGTGCTATCATTGAAGAAGACTTCCAAAAGGGCTTAAAAACTGAGAGAGAGCTTCATAAAGCTAATGAAGAACTACTTGCTCATATCACTTATAATGAAGCCTTCTTGAAGCAGAAAGCTGCAATTACCAAGTTCACTGAGGCGGAGAGAAACTCTAGCTTCTTTCATGCCTGCACAAATTTCAGGAGAAAATGTAATATGATCCTGGAGATTAAGAATTCTGAGGGTATAAAGTTAACTAAGGCTGAAGACCTTGCCCTTGATGCTGTCAATTTTTTTCAAAAACTTTTTAACTCCCATCCCACTACTAGAACTTTTGTAGATGCCAATTTATTTGCTGATGGGACTGACTATGTCAGTAGGCTGACCCTTGAACAAATCCCCTCTAAAGATGAGATTAGAGCTGCTCTTGATTCTATAGATCATGACAAAAATACTGGCTCTGATGGCTACATTGCAAAGTTCTACAAAAGCTATTGGATTGTGGTTAAGAATGAAGTTATATCTGCTATTCAGGAATTATTTAGAGGAAATAATCCACCCAGGTACTTTACCTCCTCAACTATTACTTTGATTCCTAAAAACTAGGTCAGAAACAATTGGGGAGATTTTAGGCCCATTAGCTTAACTAATGTTATTACCAAGGTCATAAGTAAAATTCTAGTCTTCAGAATTCAGCCTCATCTTCAGCAACTTATTTGTGCTAACCAAACTGCCTTTATCAAAGGGAGATCCATTTCCGATAACATTTTGCTTGCCCAAGAGATGCTGCCTGACTTGCACAGAAAATATAGAGGGGGTAATGTTATCTATAAATTAGATATTACGAAGGCTTATGACACTATCAACTGGAATTTCATCCTTGAAACCCTTGCTGCTAGGGGCTTTGCTGAAGGCTTCATTATGCTGATCAAAAGGTGGCTTCTTTGTAACAAAAATTTTGTTCTTATCAATGGTTCTTTTCATGGTTTCTTTTCTGCTTCCAAAGGGATCAAACAAGGGGACTTCTTGTCCCCTACTATTTTTAATTTGGCTATGGATTATTTTTCTAGATTGCTGAATCAATTGTTCTCTAGCTCCCCCCATTTGGCCTATCAACACAAATCTAATGTCTGTATCAGTCATCTGGCTTATGCTGATGATGTGATTATTTTCTCTAAGGCCACTAAGAGTGCTACCAAAATGTTGTATAAGGCCCTTAAACATTTCCAGCTCACCTCAGGTATGGATTTAAATCTTCCTAAATGCCAAATTTTTCCTAGCACTAATATATCTCAATAAATAAAACAATGGATTTCTAGTTACACAAGTTTCCACCTATCTTCATTGCCTATCAAATACCTAGGTGTTCTCTTAATCAAGGGCAGAAACAAACAGATCCAATTTAATAAGGTAATTGATAAGATTAAGAACCAATTGCAGTGCTGGACCAATTCTTTTTTGTCCAATGATGGGAGGATCATTCTACTAAAAAGTATTCTTACTGCCCTCCCCTCTTATGCCCTAAAAATGTTTTCTATGAAGAAAGGTACTCAGAAGCTGCTGGGGAGAATGTTTAACAAATTTTTATGGGTTGGTCTGAAGAAACAAGTTCATTGGCTCTCTTGGCAAAAGCTATGCAAACCTTACTGTGCTGGAGGTTTGGGATTTAAAGAGTTTCAGCATATGAGTTTCATTAACTTATGCAAACATTGAATTAAATTTAGAGCCCAAAATAGCCTTTGGGCTGTTTTTATGAAAGGGAAATAATGCAAATCAGCTCACCCTGGCCTGGTTAACAAAAAGCTGGGTGACTCTAGACTTTGGGGTAAACTATTAGAAGTTAGAGAGCAAGCTGAGGAGACCTTCATCTAGGAGCTTGGGGAAGGCCAAATTAATTTCTGGCTTGATAGGTGGACTTGGAATGGTGATAAAATTTAAAGCTCTATCTCAAACCCCAATACACAAGACATAGTTAAAGATTACTGGAATGGGAATTAGTGGAATTACACTCTTCTCTCTAATATTCTCAACAGTGAGCAGCTGCATTTGGTCAAGCAAACACCTATTTATCCTGATCAAAGAGATAATATTGTTATTAAAAAAGCCAATTCTCAGAAAGTTGCTTCATTTATCTATCAAACCCTCTTTCATTGGCCTTCTGCTCACTGGGGCACTGATATTTGGGGGGAACATCTAACCACTTCTATGTCTTCTTTCAGCTGGAGAGTATGGCTTTCTATGCTCCCAACTGATGATATCTTGAAAATGAATGGAATGAGGGGACCTTTTGTCTGTCTTCTGTGCCTTGAGGAGGAGGAGACCTTGGATCACCTTTTCTTTAAATGTAACTTCTCTCAAAAAGTTTGGAATGAGTTATTGACCAAGTTAAAAATAGATACAATTAATCTCAGTTGGTTCAACTTCTATAACTGCTGGGAAGAGTGGAAATAGATCAATTTACAGGTTATTCCTTGTATAGTGGCTTGGTTTATATGGATGTGCAAAAACAGTGTTAAATATGAAGTTTCTACACCTCTTGCTAAAGCTGTGACTACACATTGCACATCTTACCTACAGAAAATCATCAAATATCACAAGTTCCCTAATATCTTCAGGAATTGGGTTCCTCAAGCTAATATTCAGTATAATTTCAATTTCTCATTGATTGAATGTGCTCCTCCTTCTTATGGCTAGATGAAAACTAATACTGATGGAAGCTTTTTAAAAGGATCTACTGGCTGTGGTGGGGGTTTCAGAAACTCCCTTGGACACCATGTTCTCCATTTTTCCTCACCCACTTGGGCTTTAGATGCTGCAGAAACTGAAATGATTGCTATATATTAGTCTCTTAAAATTGTTGTCCAATGTAATTTTGGACCATTTTGCACCAATTTTTTGTAGCGTGAGGAGGATCCCCCTTGGCACATTGGAAGATGGATAAGGAAAATTCAAAGGAATTTTGGTAGCTACACTGTTAAATTTCAGTATATCAACAGGAAAGGCAATGGGCTAGCTCATCTTTTGGCCACTTCTGGTAGATATTATGAACAAGTTATTATGACAAATTTTCCTTCTCCTGAGTTAGCTTATCTACTGCATGGGGATAATTTATGCATACCTCAATTTCACACCTTCTGAGGAGAATTTGTTAGTGGTCACACTTTTCAATTTGCTTCTGACCTTGGTGGCTGTTTTGATTTTTGTTTCCACCTTGCCCCCTTCTCATGTGTGTTTTCCCTTATGTTTTTGGGAACCTTTATGCTTACTTTTTTATTTTTCTTTGAAGCCCTTTGAGCTAATTGTTGTTTATGTTGTTGATGGACTGATGATTCCTGTATTGAATCATCAACCCATCTTGCTACTATTGTTATTGTAACCTTCCCTTTACTTCAACATGTAGGGAGACACTAGTTTCTCCTTGATGGAATATATATATATATATATATAT